>JAECUM010006075.1:0-104618 GCA_016617855.1 Megalonaias nervosa
TCCCTGTAGTATCCTTCTCTGCCCACTGAGTCTTGCCCGACCCACGGAAATGTTCTCGGCTGAGATTTCCGGCCCCTGGCCTCCCACCATTCTGACCATTCCGTCTTTGGGGTACCACCTCAGTGGTCTTTCTATGCTCACTGATGCCAGGTTGGTCCCTGCCACCCCAGGTGGTTGGACGCGACTGTGCGCTCTCATAGCGCTTGGCCATCACGCTTATATCATCCAAGGTTGAGAATTCACGCTCCACTAAGAACACTATTAAGTCTTTCCGGTATGTACTGAAGACGTGCTCTTTCAAAATTTCCTAGCGTATGCCTTCATACCTTAGCGCGGTACCAGCCATTTTCATCCATTTATCAAAAATTACGCGTACGCGGTTATGGAATTAGGCTTGCGTTTCGGTAGCTCTTTTCGACAATCCTCTAAAGAGTTTCCGAAACGTTTCCGCCGACAGCTCATAGTGCCATGGTAGCGCTTTCTTCAAAGTGTCGTAGTCGTCTACCTCGTTCGGCGTCATATTATGGTAGACGTCTTTCACGGACCCCTGTAAAAATGCCGAAACATTGATAGCCCACTCGTCTTTGTGTAGCTGATGAACCAGTGCCAACTTTTCGAACTGTGTCAAAAAGTTGTCAGTGATTTCGTCCTTGTCGTTGAACGTGGGCATGGTGATCTGTATTGGTCGTCTGTCTTCAGATCGCCTACTTGTGGGTCCTGAACGTTCGTTCAGGTCTTCACCCCTTCTGGACTCTGCTTCGATCCTCAGCCTCTCCATGGCTAATATATGTTCGCGTTCTCTAGCTTTTTCTTCGGCCTGCAATCTGGCTAGTTCGAGCTCTCGTTCCTGCTCAGCTGCTTGTCTGTCTTTTTCTCGTTCCGCTACCTGTCTGTCTTTCTCTTGTTCCGCTGCCTGTCTGTCTTTCTCTCGTTCGCGCTCAGCTGCTTGTCTGTCTTTCTCTCATTCCGCGGCTAGTTGCTCCTTGTGTTCTCTAACACTCCGCTCAACAAATTCAGCTAACTGGGCCCCTTCGTAACTTAGTTCGTCCTTACCAATCGACTAGAATTCTCTAACTAACTGTCTGTCTGTCGCCATCCTGGTCTACTTGTACGGTGACACAAGAATTAAGTTCTTTACCTACACTCAAGTTTTACTGCCCTACTCGAAAATAGCCCCACACGTATTTATCTTACTTCTAGTATGGCTCTACTCAATTAAACCAGACTACTTCTTACAACAACAATCAATAAACGGGCAGTACACAGCTGGAATGTCTTCCCAAATTAAGCGGAACGCTCCCACATTAAACAGGGAGTAATTTACTACTGCGGGGTTGGCCTAAATATCTTTTCTCCCAAGAGAATACAAAGGTAATTCTTCACCTTCACTTCACAAATTTCGAATACGACCCGAATATCAAGAAAACTGCATCAATCTCTTACAATATTTTCATCAAAAAATATGAAAGAAATGGCAAGAAAATTGCATGCACAGAATATATATATATATATATATATATATATATATATATATATATATATATATATATATATATATATATATATATATATATAAAAGCAGACAATGACTCGATTCAGTCTGATCGCTATTTCTTGAAAAGTACTATTGAAATTATTAATGATTAGATACCTATTCTGTTCTATATTTGCTCAGACTCTTTACTTGAATAAAATGTTCTGATCCCTAGACAAGCCCCCACTTTGCTACGTACCCCCACTTTGTTGGGGGTGAGTTGTAGTGGAAATTTGGTTATCGTTATCTAGAGGGTGATCGCCTTCGGTGTTATTGCCCGGATCTAGTACATATTAATATAAAGTGTGAAACTTATAGGTGGAATAGATAGAGATCTGAGCAGATATATAAAACAGAATGACACGAGCCCTTCGTACATGAAAATAACAATTTTAATCAATTACATAAAAGACCGTGACAATGCATTACATTAGGAAGATACACTTCTTTTTGAAATAAATCATTCACCGAATTTCAAACACAAATATACTTATATAAATAGCCGATCTGTTTTAAATGACAGAATTGATTCATCATAGAATCGAGTGAACAATCGAAGTCATTGCCTTGTACAACTTCATAACCTGATTATTTCCGGTTCATTCCAAATTCACTGTGGCTGTTCTTTTTTTGGTCCTTTCCACTTTTCTTTTCCCTTCTCCAAACTCTCTATTGTCTCGCCTCTTTCGGCCCTCGAACTTTGTGTGGGTAGGTGGAGATGTAAGTACGTGATACGTAGATACTTCAATAGGTAGGTACGTGGATACGTCCCGTGGAGCTATTTCACCTTCCAAAAATAAACAAAGAAGCAACCTAAATCTTCTGTCAGATATCTTACTGGAAATAGATCATTACTCTCCTCTCGTTATGTAAGATATAGTTCTATCGGAATTTAAACAGATACTAAAGGCTATCTAGTCAAGCTAAACATGGCAGATCATAAACAAACTAGTTCCATAAGATTAATGTACTTCCTAACGGCTATTTCAACCTGACTCACATTATCATCACTCGAGACATCAGTTCCGTTCTCGTCTCAACTACACAAATGAATGAATGAAATTCATTACATGGTTTAACTACGTTAATTCTAATGAATACACACATTCAAGTCTCTAGCATATATGAAATATCACTTCATGGTTTAACAACGTTAATTTCTGTCAATACGCACTCAAGTCTTTATCATACGTGAATCATCTAAGGTCGGTGAATTCACGCGGAATCTCGTAACTCATTTCAACTAAAGTAAGGCGTGAAATTCTTAGATACATATTTTCCTATAACAATCAAGACGACACATTCAAACAATTCGTTAAACTTATATAAAGAATATCATTGTACGGATTCATATAGATGAACTTACACAGTTGTATTCATATCAAGAAAATTGATCTACGCATTTAAACAAATAAATTCATGCAAATATAAGCAAATAAATCAAACAAATCGTTATATTGGTATCAACAAATTACATAAGACTGGCTCAAAATACCTTGTGCTTTCAAGCTTTCTACCGCCAAAATCGTGTCCGTCGACATTCCAGACATCCGATCCCTTGGATAATTATTTACGAATGAATTTCTTTTAAATTCAAACTCGGAGTCTCCTTCATTTGTTTTTTCTTGCAGAAAAGCGTAGACTGACTAAAATTTTTTGTGATGGGACATGTTAAACCCAAGAATTTTCGTGTGGGAATCACGTGGGAATTCTAGCGTAACCAATCCGGATTAAATATATCTCCCGCCTTTTTTAACTAGGCGCCAAATTTGTAGTCTGCGTGACCTCTAAATTCCCAAATAACTAATTCTGGAAAATCTCAAATCTGACAATTCCGATACTAGATCGAAAGTTAACCCTATCCTTCCAGTCTGTGTGACTTGTTAAATAAACGAATGCTTAATTAAGAATCACTCTTCTCATGACACAGACATTACAAATCCGTGCATTATGTGGATTTAACACGCACCGGTCCCCATAAATCTAATTAATCGTTCACCTGCCCAAATTATTGTGCTCTTCATAGATCGACAGAAATTTGCACCCTTACAAATAGCAATACCACTTCCAGTGGCACTGGGGCCAGGATCTGTACCATACAATTTTTCTTTTTCTTCTTCAATAAATGGTGCAAGGTCTGATTCTATTTTTTGTTCTACTTCCTGTTTAAATCTAGCAAACTTTTCATCATTACCTCTGACCTGCTGAATATTATTCGGAATGAGATATACATTTGAAATCCAATTGTCATTTTTTATATTTTTAACATATTTGGGTTCTACTTATCTCTCTCTTTTATCATATCCATATGCTGCAATATTTATTGTTTGGTCTGGATTTCTGATAGCGGCAATACCCTTAGGCGTAAATTTATCTGTTATATTTATTTTAGTTCTTGGAGGAGATGATGATTGTGGAGGCGATGGTTGTGGTTGAGGATGTTGTGGTTGTGATGGTTGTGGTAGAGGATGTTGTCGTTGTTGTCGTTGTAACTGTGTAAGATAGTTAACTATCCCATTAATAAATGCACTATATCTTATATCACTATTTCGAGCCTGATTAACACTGAATTATATGCGAAATATCCATTTATACCTGGTGTCATGACTTACAGCCATATTAACATACTTGGGTTTTAAAAGTTTGTCTTTGTTATCAAAACTTACCACGGCAAACGAAGACAATGAATTGTCACGTTTTTATTTTTTTTTTAATGAATTTAATACCATTTTCGGTAAATCTATTATTCAACTCAATTTTTTTCTTTTGATTGTTTTGGTTTTGGTTCTGGTTCTGGTATAAGATCCTTTATATCGGCTACTTCAGAACCACGCTGCTCAAGTATTTCTCGCGTTTGTGTTTGTGGTTGAGCAGCAGCTATTTTACCTGGAAGTTCTCTTAGAATATTCTATTTCCTTAGTTTGTCTTGCCGTTTTTATTGTGGATCTAGCTGTGTCTATTAATGAAAGCAAGAGCTTATCAGTGGATTTTGTAACTGGTTTAAATAACTGTTCTGCACCTTCTGTAAATTCCACCTGAGACTCCTGACGCGCTTGTAGTTGTTGCTTGACAGAATCACGGATGGGAAGATATTTCTTGACTACCTCTAGTAGCTGTCGAACTAGTTTAACTGTGTGAGATTCAATTATTGACATAATAATGATTTAATTACACCACAGAGCAACTGGGAGGGAGACGACAAAAATTGAGTGTCCGACGGGTAAACGAACACGCATAAAAAATGAAAACACAAACGTCAAAAGATAAAATAACAAAATAAGCTAACCCAATTAAAGAAGTCGAGGTCGGTTAGAGAATTCGGTTTGACGTTATTGACCTCGCATTTTCATTTTGTAGGAAGCTTTATTTTCGCGAAAAAAAAAACCTTCTAAAAAAGTTGTTGTATTCGCCCTCCCTGCTATTTTAATGCAAATGCAAAATTGTTGGACGAGGGCGGTAATGATATTATTGACTTTATCACCGATATTGATGATGCTCCATCTGTGAATGATCTCGAGGGATGTATTAATAATCTTGTAGTATACGATGATGTGATGCTAGACAAACAATCAAATCCAGCTCGGATATTTTCCCGAGGCAGACACAAATACATTGATTTTATATATGTTACTCAGTGATATACACAAATACCTAAGGTGATCAGAGATAACTGAAATCTTCTGGTTGTCTTTAATGGTGTTGATACCCACACGCTAAGAAACATCCATCAGACTTGGTATTCAGGGGACATGGATATATTAAATTCAGAAACTTCTCAAAAGCGCAAGCGATTCCTCATGGATTCACCACAATAAATTTACTCGATCCTCGGTCGCGATATCGAGTGGGTCTCGATAAATGTTTGGTTGAAAGACAGCATCAGGGAGGGGACGACCAACAGTGAGTGTCCCGGGTCGGTTAACGAGAACACATAAAGATATGAAAATACAAACGTCAAAAGAAAAAATAACAAAAATGAGCTAACCGGGTTAGAAGTCTCGGACGGTGAGAGGGCTCGGTTTAGCGTTATTGACCTTGTATTTTCATTTTTGTAGGAAGCTTTATTTTCAAAAACTGACTGCTCTAAGAGTGGTCTGTTCACCCTCCCTGCTGCTCAACCAAATCCACATGATGAACCACCTGCAGGAGCAACAGGAAGTGACCTTACCACTCGCGATCGACGTCGTAGGAAACAAGGCGGTAGTATCACAGGAGTCTGCAGTTTTATCAATAAAGCACGACGAAATTTCTGACAACATGAAATCACCTTATCGGTATTATAATTTAACACAAGGAATGCAAGCGTGACCACAACCCTCCGATCGATTCGACTTTTCTCACGCGTCTTTTATCTCTTCAGAATCGCAAGAAGACTGAAAAACTACACATATCCATTGAAAAAACAGTAACGTACCAACGCATAACTCTCGGACGACCATCGCATGAATCCAATCCGGCGAATTAACCTTTATTTTCACCATTACGGTCACAAACCCTGTAAAACAGAACTCATTGCAGGAAGTAGCCCATTTCTACCACGGGCTAAATAACGTCATGAAACTAATTTTACAACATAAAATGTTTAACTTGTTTTTTATTTCAGATTGTATCATTTGATAATTTTTGTATAAATTTCCAGAACAGAAATATGTAGTTAAAGTTCGGATAGTACAAATAACGGTTGATGACGTCATCATATTTCAAATATTAAAGCCTAGACAGATGCTGGACCCGGAAGATTGAAAAATGTGTTTGATCGACTTTCTAGAGGTTCCCACCTGGTAAGATCATCAGTTGTACTGAGTTTTTTGCATAACAGAAAATGATAGTGAAGAAGAAAATATTATACTTGTATGAGAGATGTACTATTGATGATGATGATGATGATGATGATGATGATAGAGAGAGAGAGAGAGAGAGAGAAAAATGAACAATAGGAAAGGGGAAAAGCTGTTGCTTTATTCCACTGATCACAGGAGTCTGCAGTTTTATTAATAAAGCACGACGAAATTTCTGACAACATGAAATCAGTGTGTGTGTGTGTGTGTGTGTGAGAGAGAGAGAGAGAGAGAGAGAGAGAGAGAGAGAGAGAGAATTGTTGTGACGGAGAAAATCAATACGTAATACGATACGTCGTGCTTTATTGATAAAACTGCAGACTCCTGTGGTGTATACAATGCGAGGACAGTCTGAATGCTATCAGCAACTGTATGTATGCATTCATGTATGTGCAGAGTGAGAGCATTTTTTTTTTACAACTTTTGAAAATAGTAGTAATATAATACTGTAAATAACATTTACATGATGCATTCATTTTTCTGAGCAAATTCAACTAATTGACGGAGTCCGCATTATTAAATTTCCCTAGTATTAAAAAAGAACAGATTCTGCGCCGTGTTCGGAACGATTATTAGACCCTAACGCATATTCACTGCAAGGTAGAAACTGGTAGAAATGGGCTACTTCCTGCTATGAGTTCTGTTTTACAGGGTTTGTGACCGTAATGGTGAAAATAAAGGTTAATTCGCCGGATTGGATTCATGCGATGGTCGTCCGAGAGTTATGCGTTGGTACGTTACTGTTTTTTCAATGGATATGTGTAGTTTTTCAGTCTTCTTGCGATTCTAAAGCGATAAAAGACGCGTGGGAAAAGTTGAATCGATCGGAGGGTTGTGGTCACGCTTGCATTCCTTGTGTTAAATTATAATACCGATAAGGTGATTTCATGTTGTCAGAAATTTCGTCGTGCTTTATTGATAAAACTGCAGACTCCTGTGGTAGTATAACGGCTGATCTTCGGAGCAAAACATACAGTTGCATTGGTTAGAAGGGCCACCGACAACCAATCTATCTGGCGTGCTGGGATTGGTGGGGTTGGTGCTCGTAAAGAAACACTAATAAAACTAACATTATGGATGCCAACGATGACTCCGTCGTTGACAGAAGAACAACGATTTGTATATTCATGAATAATGGTGGCGAATCAACGCTGTCGTGGCTGACAATAACCACAGACACAGCACCAGGCACAGCAGGAACATTTTCATGGCAGATCGCATCACGGCAGGGAATTTCAGCACCACGACACATATTCGAGCCACCAGGTATAGCGATCAGACAGTAAAAACAATGGTGTTTGACAGAATAGCCATGTCTACGATTTCGCTGAGGTACATCATGAACCATCCGAAGACATAATACTGAATTTTGACCAAAACAACGTTGCACTAGCGTATCATAGTTTGATGAGATTTATGGGGCGTGATCAGAATATCGACTTCGGTCCGCAGATAATATCAGCGGGATTTTTCGACGTTGTATCCTATTTATTATTTCTCGTAGGAACATCGGAATTTATTCAGAAAGTCAGTCGTTGACGTACATATGCGAGCTATTGTTGGTCCTGCTCCAGCTGGTGGTTACAGAGCAATCGCTGTTATATTGTCAGATAAAACAATATTGTTTGAAGGTGTTGGTGGACTAATGAGAGTCGTTGATGTACTCGTAGAAAATATGTACTTAGATCGCATGCGATCTGCAATTAGATCATTAATGATGATAATGTCATGTCATCTCGTCAATGTCATTCTGACACCTGGTCAGATTAAAAAATTGCAATCCACATCGAAGAAGAAAAATAACTTTGGGGCAAAATAAATCTGAAATCAGCAGAGTTGCAGGGCCCAAATAAATTATCGTTGACTGAACATCAGTTCAAACACTACAATGACATCACGAAATCAAAAACTGGTGTTCGACTTGATCTTTCTGCGAATGCGATCAGCTATGCAACAAAGACCGGTGCTATATTTCCGTTTCTAGCTGCGTTACCAGCGCTAATTTCAGCCGCAGCTCCAGCTGTTGCAAAAGCAGCTGCACTTGGTGCTGTTGGAAGTGCTGCCGGCATGACACTGATAAAGGCAACAGGACACGGCATAAACACCTCAGAAAAATGGATGGGATCTAAGATTACCAGGCACGCGGTATGGTCAAGGTCTGAATCTGCCAGGGACGCTTCGTTAAGGCTTTTATGCCCAGTTTTTATTTACTTGATGCTGCTCGCCGATTAACATTAAAAAAAACCAAAAAAAAAAAACAAAACAAAAAAAAACAACTTTTTAACAAAAACTTCAGAGTTGTTTTCATGTGTGATCAATGACCGGAAGAAACTAAACCATGTTGAAACCGGTATCATTAATCTGGATGGAAGTTCCCGCCCTGGTACACATCCTGTTGCATACGCGGCTGATACTTGTGGAGTTGTTTATTTTGATTTGTATGGATTGGCACCACCGAGAGAATTTCTACAGTATATCAGCAGAGTACAAAGCACTCCACTCTGGTATTCAACATTATGAACACAGGCAATAACGGATCCACCAATATGCGGTCCAGAAGTACTTGCTTTACTTAACGCCGTGTCAAGGTCATCAGCGCCGCCTCAAACAGCTGTGCATGAGTATACCACTCATCGCTTTAAACAGGTTAATAGTTTATAATGGTAGATATTTACGGAAGATTTGTTAGCGGCAAGACCCAGTGTGACATTGATTTATCCAAATATGCAACACGAAATGAACTTGCTGATCTTTTGCGTCTCGCCGATGTTGACACAAATGAGGTTGTTGTTTGTCAGGATCAGCAAGGACGACCAACATTCCGTTGACGGATCTTATTCTGCGAGTTCCAGACGCGGCCGAAGATAACTTAGTGATTTTTAATAAAACCGGTATAATTAAAAACTCGGAGGAATCAATTCTAACAATCATGGGAGAGATTACTGGATGTATTAGAAGAATTGGAGATATCACGTATGGCGATCTCAACATGAGCAGAAATACACTTACCAATATGAGAGAACCAAATCAGACGATGACGTGGCAACAAGAAAATGCGTGCACGACAACAACTCCGCAATCAGACCTGAGATCAGTAAATGCGTTGCTAATGCTGGTGATGCAATGACTAGCGATCTCAACATGAGCGGAAATAGCATTGCTAATTTGAGAAAACCAGCATCAAACGATGATGCTGCAACGAAGAAATATGTGGATAACGGCATCATCGGGATGACCTCGTTAATGACAATCAATGATGGATTGACCACATTCAGATCTGAGTATAATCTTCATATAACCGCGTTTAGAAGTTTTCGTAGAAACATGAATAGAACCATGGATAATTTCTTTGGAAATCCAACGGTTCTCGACATATAAGCTCGCTGAATTTCTCACACAACTTGTTGATCTAGTCAATGTTAAAAAACAATCGAAATTGTTAACACTGAACTCAATAGCATCAATTCAAGAATCAATTTGAGAAACACTGAACTCGATAAAATCAAAAAAGATTGCCGATGGTGCAATTCAAACGACTCCGCTCATCAACATGGTATACACAGTGGCGGCTGGATCAGCAACATAGTCATACCAAAATAGCATTATCAGATAAACCGCTGAGGTTACCGGGCTGCGTAATTTATCCGTGTTTAGCGCCGCTAGATTTAGGATAATTACAAGATATCCATGGCGTCATTCCACCGACAGATTTTCCGATACCGTCTCAGTCGTGTTAAATCAAAATGACAAGAAAACATTCATACTGGAACCAGAAGACCAAACCTCTACCGTAATGACATATTCGTGGTGGCTGGAATTCGTCGCGAAAACACCTCAGTTGGTAACTTAGTATATACCATAATGAATCCCACTCAGTCCTTTCGGTTTAATCACGCATATGCGTGGAAGGCATCGCTAAAAGAAATCATCGACGAGCATATAACACAACAACAACAAACAATATCGCAGAAGTATCATAGTCATCGACAATATTGTATACGCTGCTTCCTCGCTGGTCGCTGAACAACGACGATAATCGGTACGTTATCAGCGACGCACATGATACCGCCCGTGGTTGGAATCTGTGTCGCTGTTGTTGGTGGTGTTGATGGTGCACTCAATATATTCGCGAAACAAATATCTACATGTACCAGTCAAAAATTGCATGAGCACACAGAAATAACTTACCCTACGACATACGCATGTATAAATATATCATCGATACTGTCAGCGGTGTTAAACGATGGTTTAATATCGGACAATAAATTGGCTGCAATTAGGGATATTTATTATTGATATCACAATAACGCAAACATACTAGTGCTGGCAGCAAAGTTGCCAACGTCACATTTAGAATCCGCCGTATAGACAATAATGACCGCAGAAATAACCACACGATTGGAACAAATCATTGCTAACACAACACCGCCGACTACCACAACAATATCAGCAACGTCAACACGGCTGGAATTCGATATTGTTTTCCAACTCCGATACAAGCCCCCATATGGTCGGTCACGTGAGACCGCATTGGCACAATTACGACTCTATTATAGTTGGCCAAACTTCAGAGTAATATCATATCGTGGATTAGACGCTAATAATTCGCTTGTATTCTCGCATAAAATGCAACTGGTGTGCAAGCCCCAAACTCGGAAGTCGTTACCATTCCAACAGGATCATATAAAATCAATGATGAACTTCAACGTAGAATCAAATCAATAACAGGAAAAGAATCAAAGATAGCTATCAAAGTGCACGAGCCAACGCTGACAGCCACATTGAAATATTGACGCCAGATTACTCCGTTGACGTATATGAGTCGTCCATCAGAGCTGTGCTGGGATGGCCGTTGGAAACTCCGATTTATACTGGACCGCCACAACCGGTGTGATCTGATTATTTATCAGATTGACAAGTATTCAGAAAAATAAGTTTTGATAATAGAGATGGAAGAGTGTCTGTAGATAAACCGAAAAATAGATAACACAATGAATGGTTAGCTTCTGGAGATCGTTCTTATAGAATAATTAGCCGAAGTGACAGGAAAACATACCATTCATAGGATTATAGTGAATCAACAGCGTCAGAAACACAATTAATAGAAGAATACAAAAATGGGATTTCTAGCAAATTTTTTGGCCGAACATATGGTGCATGAACATGAGCAAGCACGAAAGTATCAAAGGAAAATATTTGAAAAGTATATACTAGAATATCCAAATGATGATCTTAACAAAGAAATCATTAGTATGGTAGAACATATGAACATGGTGAAATCTGATACAGAATTCTATCACAATTCTTTGTTAGAAACAGTAATTCAACTTGGTGATAGAATGATTAGAAGAGGAGGAGGAGGATTTTGCAAAACAATTTCTTGATAATTTAAGATCACTGAAGACCAATTGCGAACATTAAAAAATATCAGGGTTGGATATTGATAAAATGCAGCGGGATACTGAAGTTATAATTGACGAATATTTTCCAAAAATCTCTGCGGTATGGGGCAAAATAAGAGGCCGTCCAGATATTCTCCGACATAACAACAATCCAACAGGTGGTGGCGTCATTTGTCGCCAAACATTGTCAAAATCACATCGACAATTTCCGTAAATCTAGTCTGTGACGGAGTCGATTGTAGCTATACCGCGTCTGGGCAAGCATTATAAGGGCAGGCTCAGCAGGAATATGTTCTTTACAGCTTTTCGCCAGATGTCCCGCCGTGTCATTTGATTGTGTCGTTGCGTGTTAATCTTGTTTACTTACGATGTCATAATTTATCTCTGTCACGAATACGTTTTAGTCGATCCGACCAAGAGGGTAATTTGTTAATTTATTAGACACGCGCGGTGAAGAATTGCTATCAATCTGAATATGCGTGACAGACCATAACGAAACACCAATACAAAAAAAATTAACCAAAAAAAAAAAAAAAAAAAACGCATAACGATAGCAAAAAGAAAACAAGATATTTTTTGTCGTTAATTTTATTTTCGTTAATTGTTTTGTTTCTTGGGCTATTCCTCCTTGGCGGATTCTGGAATCTTAGCGGAGGATTGCAAGCAATCTGACACTTTTTTTTAGCTGTCTCGCAAGAGCACTTACAGCCACTCGAGTTTCATATTATCGAGACAGCTTTGATCGTTTTTTCTCAATGGCACTTGCAAATGGAATAAATTTAGCAATATCATGCTGTTCTTGTAAATCTGCCAATGACAATTCCATTTCGCGTTGGAGTAATTTGATAAATCTGTGCTAAACCGCGAGTGTATATCTGCCCTCTTCACGTCGCTGCTGTATCATCTCAAAATCATCATTGATCTTTTCAACATCGAGTTGAACCGCGAGACCATCTTGCTGCAATTGTTCGATCGTAGAGATAATCTCGTTAATATTTTCCTGGTACATTACACAACAAATGCATTTCTATAATAAAAGACTTTATCTAGACCAATTCGATATTGCTGGATCATGTAAATTTATCGTGATGAATCCATTCGGGGTTTTCTGAGCATGTGCCATACATAATAATTGTCGTGTTTTTCGTCGTTAGGTAATCAAGAAATATTTTTAAAACATCCTTAGACACCGTGCATATTTCGTCCCAAATTATTCTCGGGATATATTTTGTCCCATTCGTTCTGGTGTTCATGCATCACCACGCCATCTAAAGAAACTATGATAAGTGCATGCACTGACACCACGATGTTGCATCTCTCTGGCAAGCCGTGAGTTATGATCAATTAAAGTTATTGGAGCACCTTTGCTACGATATGTACCAGAGTCGTATAAAATCTCATTGGTTATTGTTTTTACCACGATCGGAATATTCAGTGTTGTGTCAAGTGTGGCAACGTCATTTATTTTAGCTCCATTATCATGAGAGTTTTCCCAGTTATTTATTTTTTTATTCGTGATTCTTTAAGTCCATTTCCTGTTTTGATTTACAAAATGTTCTCTTACACGTTGAGCAACACAATTTAACAATCCTGTTTTCATCGGGGCAAGAGCATCTATATTTGGTTCATTCAGGTAATAAATTGTGTAAGTAACGGCTGTCACAAGATAAGAGTTCTTGTAGTATATATTGTAATGTTCTTGGCGCTGAATTTTTGTCCAAGATGACTGTTGATGATGATCTTGATTTTTTTTCCCGATCCATTTTATCACGTATGACCCACTGTGATCCATCTGTTGTTTATTGCTCTGTTACAAATTTTATCCTGAAAAATACTTCTTGTTGTCTTGCAGGCTTTGTATTATTTTATAAGTAAAATTTTGATTCATTGTTGAATCTATTCCATCACCATCTATTTTAATCGTCGAACAAACATGAGCAATATCATCGTTGTAAAACTCATTCTTTGCTGTTTTTATTATTTCATGTAATTGTAGTTCAAATGGTATTTGTTTTCAATCATTGTTCAGTCGGTCAAAATCAAATCTTGATGTTGATGGCTCAATCGTTGATAACAATATAAACTAATATTGTGTTGCTTCTAGTGATCTGATGTAATTTGTATGAGATTTAAATCTGATTTTTATTTTGGTAATGTGATTTTGTTCCCAATGAGATCTTGATATTGTTGCCGTAGTAATCTAGTTTCGTCCCATCGTGCGATGCTATATAATTACTTTATATATTATGAGATGATGTGTTTCTCATAAACTCTTAGCAATACTCTATTCTATGGCCAGAAGGAGAGAGAGAGAGAGAGAGAGAGAGAGAGAGAGAGAGAGAGAGAGAGAGAGAGAGAGAGAGACTCTCTCAAAGAAGGTGTCACTCATAACGGTGTAAATACGGCTACATTCTTTTGGGGACTTGGCAATGTGGAGGTACGGGAATCGCTGTAAGAAAGACGAACGAAACCTTCTGATTCTTGACAGAGTGGACTGTATTTAAATAACTGATATATAATACTACATTCTAGCGATATATCTTATAAAGCCTTTATATTTAAAATACATGAAATACATATAAAATTATACTTTCTTTCGAACTTACCAACCTCATTCATTTATGTAATTTCTGTGTTTTAGAATATAATACAGATAATTAAATATCGATTGAATTCATGATAGCCAAAGAGTATAAAATTCAATAGTTGCGATTAATGCAACAATCATTTTGAAGAAATGTATTTTACTAAATTTAAAATAGAATACTAATTTGAAATAGATTACTAAACATCATTCTTTATTACTTAGAGAATATTTTATTTCCAAATTAAATCTAAACATGACGTTGGTAGCGAATTCGTCTTTTCACCATAATAATTACCATAAATACAAATGAATATAAATTCTTTAAAACAATTAAACATTCCATTACATTATAATATAAAATAAAAAAGAACTCACAAGAATGTTGCAAAACTATGAAGTTTACCGTAGAAATCTCTAACATTAAAAGAACTTATTCTTTAAAGAAATTTTCGAACACAAACGATTATTACCTGTAAGAAAGACGAACGAAACCTTGTCTGAATTGTGGCGTCGGAGTCAAAGGTACAACGCTATGTCTTACTTGTGGTGGACGACGTTGTAGAGCGTTGAAAAGATCCTTCGAGAAACAAATGCTGATGATTACATTAAAATAAAGACACATTCGTTTCTAAATCAGCTTTGGTTTTGTGAGATTCAGTTTTTCGTTCAAGGTGGTACTTGAGTCTATTGTTGTTTATCATGGAGATAGGTATGTAGGAATTTTGGATCTTTGTCGGGTTTTGGGATGGGTATCAGTATTGATCGGTCTAGTCTTGATGGGGTTCTATTAATAATTATTTTTAGGTTTTCATAGCTGATAATAGTGACTGGCTAACTTTCCGCTTCATATGCCTTTAGAACGTACGTGAAGGAAAACATCCCTCACACAAACTACACATCATACAAGACTGTAACATGGAAAAGATTATTCAGACGGACCTAAAATAAGCATTGTGTCCACTTTTTTTATACATAAAACACACTATACTACAACAAACACATACATACATACAGACATACACCAAATATACCAATCTCATACAAGCAAGGGTAGTAAGTGTTTATAGTCACACCACTAAACCCTCGCGTACTAACAAACAAATAGGGAAAGGGTTTTTGTTGGGGGGTGGGGTAAAAAGGCAGAAATAGATACGCATACAACCACAAAAACAAAGATACCCAAAAAAAAATGTTTGGGTAATTAATCAGACTATTTTCTAGAGATCTGGCTAGCCCTTAAAAGGTTCCTTTTTTGGCAATTCCTCCCGTTAACTTCTGGGAGGACGACCCCGTCTCCCTGAAAGCTTTCCTACGGGATAAGACCCGTTTTTGCGGAAGGAGGAGAACTCCTTAGTATCCACTCTACGATCCACAAAGCCTCTCTCTTGATCCTGCTGTTGTTGCAGTCGCTGTTGTCTCTACTGTTTCTGCAACCTATACTTCTGTCCATTGTTCTTGCGCTTTATTAATTTCTTCTCTAAAGACCTCTTTTAACATCCTTACATTCTCTATTTCTTTCCGCTGAATCCTTAATTTATCACACGGGAGTACAGAGCACATGAAAATAAACAAGATCCAAAACAAGCAAACAAACAAACAAACAAAAATACAGCTCCAAAGAAATGCTGGTATGAGTGGTAATCTGAAGAGAACAGTCATAGATAAAAATTTTGGCGACGCCGGGTTGGTTAACCACCCTCTATTAATTAAATATTATGACAGCCACGTAAAAGAGAAATTGTGTTGCCATGTAAATGAACCAAGAAGAAAAAATCTCAACGAGGACTTACGGGCAAACAATAATGCCGAATCATTGAACAACATATTTAAATAAAAAGTGTCTGGACGCCACGGCATAACCTGAGCTGGTTCAGCTATTATTTCAAGCAGTAGACCTCGAGTTCGTAGATTTTAGATTTGCACTATATACATGGTGAAAGCAATTAGGCCTATTGTTTGCACAGAAATTATGAAGCATATTGCGTGAACGGCATAATATGGCGTTGTTAAACTGAGGGGAAACGCAAAGACATTTTCCTGAAATTCCTTAAGAATTCGACAAGCAAAATGCAAAACGTAAGAGAAACAGTTTCAACCACCGGAAAATTCTGTTTCAAATGGCGCTAAGAACATTGCTCGAAAGCCAAACCAACAGAAAAGACCGCAAAGTGAAGAAAAAAAAAAAAAAACAACAAAAAAAAACCAATAGCAATTTGAATGAATTGACAGCGGAGTGACTTTGACCATTCAATTTAATGTATCTTTATTCTGTAATCTTTTCCTTAATTTAATTTTCTCGCATTTTGCAATGCCGAACATTAATATTTTAGAGGGAGAGGGTTACTGCCATGTGTATTTATATGTATATAAAAGACGTTTTACTAATTTCTTTTCTTCTCAGTCGTGTCAGTAGTATAGTTGCAGCTCCTCCATAAATCATTCATAATGATTTATTTATTATAAATCATCATAGAAAGGCAGTGTATTTGTATGTTTTGCATGAGGATCCACTCTGACATGCAACTATTATGTGTTTTTTCTGTGTGTGCTGGGTTTTTAATCTTATGTAAGGACTAGTTATTGCAAATCTGATTTGCTAAAAATATTGCTTTCTCTGGTTTTTGCATTAACAAATGACATATAACTTCTGGGCAGATGATCTGAAATGGTAGACTGAGATGGTAGATACCAGGATTTATTTCCCTTTCAACATTTCAGCGATACTAATACACAACTAGACAAGAACGCAGAACTAAATACCATTTGAATTAAACAGAAATTTAAAAATGAAAATTGCTTCTAACTCGTTTATTGATATGGTGTAATTTGCGGAAGTCCATCATATGACGAATTGTAATCAATATCACGGTCTCAAATGCTTTATGTAGAATGAATTTTTCCATATGATTTAAATTTCATTACTAAATTTGAAGCGGAGGAAGCAAGATCTTTTCATGAAAACTCTTAATATTTACATCTGTTAAAAAACAGCAAATACTATACGTCGTGAAATACTGTTTTTAATAACCTCTCCTTCCTACATGCTAGTAAGGTATGGAATTGCTACGAGAAATTGTAGACACTTAAATTAATATGTAAGAATATGACACACAGAAATCCAATAAACATTTTTTCCCCAAAAATGATTTAGATAGAAATCATCAGCACAATCAAATTTTTGGGGGAAATCAAATTATAACAATTATGAAAAAGAAATGCACATCTAGTTATTACATCGTACTAATATTAGTACCCCAACTTCGTGGACGTTGAGGTTACAACATCGTAGCTAGTTACTGAAAGTACACTCAGATATAGTCCAATATAGTTACTTATTTCAGTTATCTAATGAATCTAATGAATGTTTTAATGATCATGGAAAAAAGAAATGCACATATCATGATAACACTCACAGCTGTAAATCGGACTCGGTGTAAAATTAACAATCTCATTTCAAAATTTCTTCACGTATTATATGATAAATTTCACATTTTGTTTACTTACAATATATCTGCACAGATAAATTAGCATTATAAAGCATTTTAAAGGCTGTTTGCGGTAAATGCATGGACCCAATCTCGACTGAAGAGCACGTAGCGTCTAGTGAGCAAGTTGTCGTTATTCCTTTCATACTGGTACCTAGGTATAAAATGATTTTGATAGGATCTGTTCCCTGCGGATGCGCACGAAGTAACCCCAAGTCCCTGAAGGAAACCAACCCAGTAGGAAACAGCTATAACGTGAAGATTTGGAAAAAGACGAACGGATAATGTGACACCATTAGAGAAAAATTATTGTAGAGGCCAGGCCACAATTGGAGTTAACCTACCCCCCACTACTACAAGTAAATTTTCTCTGGTGAATTTGGCAAACATCTGATCACATCAACGTCCTTGAAATAGATGAACTATGTGCTTGTTTTGCACATAACGTACCAAGGATAAGGCGAGTTTCATGAATTGCGTCATACTGACAATTATTATATGCTCCTTTTTTCTCCGTTAACTTACATTGTCAAAATCGTGCAGTATTTTACGATACTGAACACCTTAATATTGCACGATCGGGCGCTACACATGAGCCTAAAAATAGTATAGTGTATGAGGAATTACTTTGTAAACAATCATGTGCTCTCATGTAGTCGGCGTTTTATTTTAGTTTATTAGATTTGTTTGTGAATGAACTAAAGAGCTGTTTCGTCTATTTGAAAGGGTAGATGATAAAGTGAAAAATGTGGACGAGTTTACAGAGTCACAAATGAAACTTTCAAACAAGCAAATGTCCACAACAAACGTGAGAGACGAGTATTGAAAATACCATTCTGATCATTTAAACAGTAATTTAGATAAATATTCGTAACTTTTCGTTAATGGAATGGTGCAGACTATGATGAGTGCTATCTAGGGAATATAAAATTAGAACCGAAAAGCATGCGGAAGGCAAGGGCTATCGCATATCTATCAGATACGTACTATTTTATAAGTGAAAGTACTAAATTTTCGTGGGGAAAATGCAACTTAAGGATTTGGTAGAAAAGTAAGGACCCCAGACCTAATAAGCCAAGAAAATGAAGAATTCTTATTTCCGCTGGCTGAATGGATTGCCATACACCAGCTGCCTTGCAATTTTCCGCGTTAACTTTGTTGATACAATGTTTCAGATTATGTTAGCGATAGACGCCATATAGGTCATAACATAGCTGGGGTCCCTGCAAAGAGCATGCAAGTGACGAGGCATAAACATGTTTTCTTTAGCTGGCAATAAGAATGACAAAAATATACTTACATTTCCACATCTTGAATTTCCTCAAAATATACATTGTTAGTTCTGGAAATCCGAATTACATGAGCTATGTCATGAGTTCTAAAAGCTTGATTACACACTTCAAACTTGTACTGTAATTTCGACTACATTTCCAACTGCAATAACATTCTCCTTACTGCACTCAAAATGAAATGAACGTTATATTTCATAGCATCGTTTAGATAATTACAATTAAAAGTTCATATTTTTCCCACATTTTGGTTTCAAACATTCAGTGACAGAACGGAAACACACAAGCAGCTGAGTCAAGACTTGTCCCTCCCTGCTCAAATCACAGACACATACTTTTGTTGAATTGACACAGCTAATAAATCAAGTCCATAATAAACGGAATTGAGTAGACATAGCAAAAAACCCCAACAAAATCCATTCATTTCAGATCAACTGGAAAAGCTGTTGCAATGTGCATTCATTCACAATATAACTCTAAATTTCAAATTTATGTGGACTAAAACAACAATTCTTTCTTAAACTGATGTTGAGCATGTAGCTAAGTTCGAGGGTCGCTGGATGGTGCCATGTGCGCATTAATATTGTTATTGTGCATTGATGAATCTACGGTTGTGTATTTTTCGGGGGGGGGGGGAGGGAATACAGCATAAATTCAATTAGTTTTTTCTTGTACTCTATGTCTTATAATTAAGCCTAGGTAGAATAAAAAAAAAAATGAATACACAATAAAAAAGTTACTGCATTTGTATGGGAAAATATGAACTCCTTTTCTCGGATAAATACTGCATTCCCACAGGTTGTGGAGTATTAATCCGAAAAAAACTTTCGTTCATATTTTCCCATACAAATGCAGTTACCTATAATTCTTCACTCTAAAGGAGAATGTATGCTAATCAAATGGATGGTGCATTTTTTCGGCACGAAAATGAAAGCTTAACAATAGCTATGGGTAATCTATTGCTGCTGTTAAAGATGATTTATTGAACACTTTATCATAACTGCTTAAAAACAAATATTCATTCAGTGATATGACTGATGCGAGGAATGTTAGACAATGAACAGATAAATGCAAAAATTTGATAATTGCTGTTATAATTAGTGCAAAAGTTCCTCTTTCCATTGCTGATTTTTCTTTTTTGGGAGAATCAAACAATGGAATAGCCTTTTGGTTGTACTGAAGGATAGTATGCTTATGCTAAAATGAACAAAAAGCACCATTCACCTAACCTCGCGCATGTTGCTTATTATCAGCATAACGGCAAAGAAAACAACCCTGCAGAAAAGCTGTTGTCGTGCTTTTAGGTAATCAGGTCACACAAGCAACTAACGCATCAGTGGCAAAGAAACCGTGTTGATGGCTTATGTTGTGCTAGGTTATTAGTTTGCATATGATCATCCATCTTGAAGAAGTACGCATGAACCTACGTGTATCGGGTATGATTTTTAACCATTTAGTAATTAATATGAAATAGTTTAGTTTAAATTAAGGTAAAGATGCGAAATCATAATTTTTTCTTTATGGGGTCGTCCACATATAACGTCACACAATTTTTGCCATTTTTGACCCCCTCCCCCCGTTGTCACACTTCGTCACAAAAATACAGGCCCCCTCTTTGTGACGTCACAAATCTCTTACCCCCTCCCCTTTTTTCCCCAATTTTTTGTAATACTGAAAAGTAAATGTAATGTAACTCAGTTAACTATACAGACAAAACAACAATCTGAAATAGCATTTAATTAATCAGGCTTTTACAAGGACTGCTTGGCTAGTTAAAAGTTTATAACATTATTTGAAAAATTTCATTAATTTGAAACAAAACACAAAATGAAATGTAAATTAAAAACATCAATAACTTCAATTATTACTAACATTAAAATTTCAACAAATCCACAAAAATTCTAAGGGTTTAAAATCTTAAGTATTTGTAAATGAATTACTGCTTTTCATAGTTATCATTATCCCAAGGCAAAGTAAGATACTCCTCCACTGAGTGAACAAGAAATCCATTTGTTTCTAGATTAACATCGTTTATTGGAAGGGATATTTCCTCCAAATCAAGCTCCTCCTAGTCAGTCTAATCTACACTTTCTCCATTCTCCGCATTTGCTAGTATAATCATCATTTCGCGTTGCCTTCTAGCAGCGACTTTCATTGGTCTGATGTGCTTCGATGGAACTGCTGTTTGTTTGTGAAGGACTGAGTGACTGCGCAACATGACCAGAGAGCTGAAGTACACGTGGCATATCTTGCATATCTTTCTCTCATTCAGCACAGATTGAAGTGAAGGGCGATACTGATCGTAGAGAATTGTCCGAAATGTGTTTGCTGACTGAGGTAGAATGTCTTCCATTTTGAGACTTTGAGTTGCAAATAAGGATGAAATTTGTGGAAGGCTCCATCTGTTGCTCGTTCTGGAACTTTAAGTCCTTCACATGTTTGAACAAGGCGTAAAGGAGGAGGAAGAAATCTAACTTTAATCACGCTGAAGTATGAGCTTTGTGCTTTCGAACAGCACATGTTGTCATCACACTTCACAATCTGAAGCAAGCATTGGCTTGAGCGGACATGGGTGTCACACCAGTTTTGATCTCTACACAATATATCCTGTTCCATGAGCTCTGAATTGAATGGATCCTTATAATCAGCAATGGTTGGGTAAATTTCTATTGTCAACTGTGACCATATTTTGGCCAATGTTTTTCTGGCAAATTCAAAGTTTTTCTTTTTAGCTTGTCAATTGTCTTACCTCATTCGTCTAAATGGCTGCCATAGTTGTCATGAGGTAATATTAATCCACTCAAGTCCCTGATCAGTGGCGCCATCTTTATCTCCACTATGTTTGAAACAATTCGTCCCTGAGCATTTGTTCCAATGAAGACAGGGTCAGATCATGTTTCAAGAAATGGTGGATGGCAACCTTAATGACTTTTTGATACCGTGGGTTTTTATCCGGCCCACCATCAACAGTAAACACGAGAATCGGCTTGACCAATTTTTCAATACCAGTCTAACTCTATCAGACACAGCAACTTTTCAAAGTCAAATCCGTGGCTGAGTGCTGTTGATGTGGAGTGTTTTCCAGATTGGATGGCTATAAACGTTGGGCCAGAAAAGCCAACAGCGTCTCCGTTTCCAAGACAGTTGCGATGGATCTTAATGCTGGCATACACCAAGGGTATAAGCTTGTGCTGGGTAGCAACCACCCAGTCATGGTCAGGACGGCTTACTTTATCCTCAACGTACATTAGCAGTGGACTCTGCTTATTAGCAGCGACCAGACCAATTGGGACGCGACATTTATCATCCTGGCTGATAAAACAAACCTCATCCGGTCCAAGCATGGAAGAGAGTTCTTCCAAATGTCTTATTGTAGCTGTGCAAAACTGGCCACTAGTATGTTTAGTGTGATAATCATTTTGCGACACTTACCTTCTGACAACAAACTACACTTAGGAAGTAGACGAAGATATAGTCCACTTTGACTTATATTGAAGCCATCATTTTTTAAATGCTCTGTTAATTGATCTAAGGTTTTGATACTTCTGTAGACTTCGAACTATCTTTCTTCATGAGAAGCTGAACCATGCATTGCAATATCCAGTATAGTTTGCAAAAGCAATAGTTGTTCTTCAATTTTTGGTTGACTGTATCTGGCCCTGATATTCAGTTTTGTGCGCAGTTCAGGATTATCTTCCAGTAAAGCATTCAGTTTTGAATTTTTTTAATCCCTTGCGTTCTGGGATCTTCTTTGATCATCAATCTTCCTCTTTGGTTTCTTTTCCAACTCAGTTTTTCTTTGTTGTTTATCTTTTAATTCTAAGTTCTGCTCATTTGAAAGCAGTCCTTGTTTCTGCCAATTATACAAACCAATGAGTCAGAATTTATGGCATCAATTTCGGGCTTCAAATGTAATTGGACAGTAGCATTTCTCGGAGTAGCCAAATGGCTTGTAGAAGGCAATGTTTCAGAAGTAATGATATTCAAGACATCAGTCAGTTGTTCATTGGACTCTAAATCAGCCTGAGTAGAAACCTATTTTGAAACTGATGGTGCTTGTTTTGTCCAAAAGTTAAGAAGTGATCCTTTTTTCGTAATGGAGATTGCCTTGAGCTCTTGCAACATATGGTTAACTTTTTCAGCCAAATCTGTGTCATTCTTGATACTATTTCACTTTATAATAAGTTCGTCTTGGCACATCTTTTTGGTTTTTGTAGGACATGCTAGCATATAAGCGTTAAATAAAGACTGATATAATTTATTTTTATCCATTACTATGGGCGGCCGAAAAGTCATGAAAATTAAAACTAATGTAACACTGGACACCTTACGTTGAATGGTTTTAATAGCGTAAATGTTACTAGTGCCGCACGCTGGCTCAGTCCTCAAAGTTCTTCTCTCACCTCATCCTGTCTTTTTTAGACTACTTTTTTAATGTCATCAAGTTTCAAAGACTCTTTGTACTGGTAGGACCGTTTATAATCTAGCACTTCAGTGGTGTCAACAAAACGTTTTCAATAAAAAGAGAGAAAGAAAAAGTTAACATATGACATATTTATTCCCTTTAAATTGTGGCGTCCCAGTGCAACACAGGGCCCAAACTTGGTGCTACTCAACTAATTACATTTGTTGTTTTTTTTTCACATAAAAATATTAAAAGATTAAACATTCACTGCGGACCGAATATCATCTTTCAACTTGCTAAACTCGTGTGTCTTTGATCTTGCTGGACTGTTGTCAGGATGGAGATAACTTGTTAGCCTATTATTTTACTTTTTTAAAATCTAAGTTTAATCACCAGTAGGCCTGAAGTCGATTTAGTCTACATTTTATTTTCAAAGTGTGTATTACATTATATTAAAAAAAGGATTAAATAATTAAAAAAACCCCAACAGTTTAAACCAGTTAAAGGTTATAACAATTACCCAATATTCCCTCTGTGATAACAATATTAATAAGTCGTCCACAAGAGAGTTGTTATCTATTGCAGATCAAGATGGACTGAGGATGCAGGTCACAAGATCTTTTTTGTTCTGACATTATTTTTGACGTCACATTTCTTCAAACCCCCCTCCCCCTCGTCAAAAAATTTTGACCCCCCCACTGCGTGACGTCATATGTGAACGACCCCTACAGCTCATGCACACACATACATATATATCTCAGACTGACATGCATTTATCTTTCCCACAGATATGTTATTGAGTCGATGAATGAATCTTCTTTTCTTCAACATAAAAAAAAATCAGTATGAGTGTGAACATGACTTCATCATCATCTCCGATATTGCCAAACACAACAGAGTCAGTTAACTTTTAGGAACAATTTCTGTTTTCATATGTTCATGCAACAACCGCAAGAACTATATGCCTAAATCACCCCTCTATAATCCTGTGATTGGAAGTCAGAAGAAATAGTACAATAGATTAGCAGAGAAGTCATAGATGGGGTAACTATTGTAACTTGTGCAATATTGTTTCACTTCGGTCAAGTATGAATGCGATTTTATTGTGAAATGTGAAATGTTTGATGTCTATCTTGCGTTATCTTTCTATTCACTGCAGGGAGTGCAATATTACTGAATTTTGCATGATACTTAAAGTATATTGCGTGAACTGTGACAGAAACAAGGAAATGAATGCGTCTTTACATTCCAATAATAGTATTGAGAATTTTTTGAAAAACAAGATTCATTGTGCTAAATGTACTCCAAACAGATCCATTAATGCCTTCTTAATTTTTGGTTCAATATTATGTAAAGGATTCAGCAATATGCAGTAGAAAGCACTAAACCAATTTGAGACAATGTAGAGACCAAACTTAGTATTACTGCTACTGATGGGTCTTTTATTTGCGTAAATTCATTACATCATGTCAGAGAAATGTAAATTTAATGTCCATCATTTTATCAATCGAGAAGAAGCAATCCCCATGTCTTCCACTGAATCCATTTTAGTTGCAAAATGCTATCTGCTAAATACTATTGAAAGAAATTGATTTATATGTTGTTGTGTTTTTTTTTTTTTTGGTCTCAATAGCCAAAAGCTCTAATAGTCACAAACAGGAAACTGCATTGAAAAAATTAAACGTCTCAGATCTGGATTATGATTAGGTTATTCGTACATTATTTCCTTATGGTTGATTCTTTCATGATAAACATTTGTTTTTATCGTTTTCCTTACAAGAACGAACAATAGGACACATGTAGATACAACTATGCAGCATGCCTTAAATTTGCTGAGGTCAGATTAATTAGAAACAGTTACTAAACTTCCACTGTTAATGATGGGACCATAATTTGAGCTGTAAAGTACAATGCATCAAGACATAGTACTGTGTTAGAATACACCTTTTGCACCCTGAAATTGACATCGTCTTCTCATGCTAACATTTTATAACAATGTTTACAATAGCCACTGCCTTTATTTCTGGAGAACATCTGCTCAAGCCAAGTCTTTATTAGGGAGAGACCATTTAAGTTTCTAAAGATATATTGTATTTGAAACAAATTTATTTTGTGATGAATGAAAGAATTAAAAAAATAAAGAACAATATAGTCCCATCAATTAAATGCAGTCAGAACTGAACTAAAACTTGATAGCTGTGTACTTGTATATTCAGCCTCGTGACATGGTCATTACTTTTTAAGGACTAAACACATGGTTTTCATTTAACTGTAAATTCAGTGTGGGTTTTTTTTCACCCTCATTTTTACCAAAAGCAGCTGTCATCAGGAATTTAAATGTACATCTATCTCAGAGGATTACTTTTCATGTTTAAAGGCATGAATTGTAGTAACTTTTTGCATTGTAAAGATCATGAAACTTATTTAATGTGGCAACTTATAAGCTAAAATAATGCACAAAAACCTAGGGCTTATGAAGATTTGATCAGTTAATTATTAAATAAATGAGATAAAATGCATTTAAAGGTAGGACAACTATAACTGAAACTTTTAGGTCACAAACTGCTATGGAAATCTTGCGTGACCATTCATCTTTATCTAGAGGGCGGGTTATGAGTCACGTGGTTATAATTTAAATAACTACAGAAAACAAAAATGGTGCATCCAAAAAGGAGTAAAAACACAGAAGGTCAGCAGCCTTGGTCGCATTCCGAAATGAAATGTCAAAGAATTGTCAGATAAACTGAATGGAGCCTATCAATGGTTCGTCTTGGGAACCAGTTTGTTCAATGGAGAGCAGTTATAGAACTGCCATTTGACACTGAAACAATGAAGTTGTTGCTGGACAGGTTAATCCTACAATGTAATAACTCAACCCTGATATTTATATTCATTGCAGGACTACTGGACAGGTAGGTCAATGTCTACATCATGAAGTGTTTTCCATTTGACATATATCTTCTTCCTATGTTTTATTATTATTATCATTGGACAAGTATTTGACTTGCTTTGTAAGATTCCAAAAATATGTATGATTGGGTGATTGATATTTCACCCAGTGATTGCGTTGTGTGAGGGGTGGAGAGGGGTATCTCAGTGTGCCGAGTTCATTGGTATACAGGTACATTACCTTTGTGAGACCAGTTCTTTAAATGATGTTAGAAAACTTAGATACATATACAGCTGTTCTCAATATTGAAGCTCTCTCTCTCGCTCTTACACCCCCCCACCCCGGGAGTAATGGGACAAGAACACTGATTGCACAAAAGCTTAATAACATGTGCAAGTAAATATGTTGAACAAATACATGTTTGATGTTTAACTGTTCTTAGGGTTTTCTAGATCTGATTGTAAAACTGATTCTGTAAATGGTTTATCTCATGCTTAGGATAGGCTGGATGCTAAGATTTATAATTATTGTACATCATTCAAGTAAATTCATAACAAAACATCGAAGTAACAACTAGTATGAAGAATGGATCGCTAGTCATGATAGGAAAGGATGTTATAGTGTTGTCAGAATATAAAGGCTGGCAGGATGCCATTGTTATGTTATTAATTATTGTTTTGAGCTGCAATCAAAGTAGTTTTATTTGTGTGAAAAACTTTCAGATTTGTTATACAATACTCTTGCTAAAATTAAGTATATCAGTTGACTTGACAAATACAGAACAAAGAAATAGATTTAAATTATAAATGATAAAGAAATTAAAATTTATTACATTTTTTCAGTTATAAAGTTACAAAAAATGTAGCAATAGATGTACCCAAGCATGCAGAACCAATGGCCACTACATCAACATGCTTCACATCAAGAACTGGACAAGTCCTTTTGTTGTTGTTGTTGTTGTTGTTGTAGGGTTTAATACCATTTTTCGGCACAAGATAGGCTATACATGGCGGCCAGTATTAATGGTGGAGGAAGAATCCAGGAAAACCCGGGAAAGAACCACTGCCCCACAAGAAGCTACTGGCAAGCTTTCTCACATACCCACATTGGCCGAACCTGACTTGAACCCACGCAGATAGAGGTGAGATGCAGTCCTTTTGTGATACAAAGAGAAAGAAGACACCTTCAATATCTAAAGTGTTGGATATTGATTGAGGAAGGTAATAATCACAACTTTCTTGTAATTTTTTAATTTATTAGCTTTGGTTGTTGCAACTGTCATTCCACTGAAAACAATGATGTAAGAAATGCAATGTTGATAAACATGGGCGCCCGCAGGAGTTTTTGCAGGGGGGGGGTCAGGACTTTGTGCAGGGGGGGGTCAGGATTTTCAGGGGGGTTGGGTTCAGTCAGTCACGGCCAGGAGAGTTAGTATAAGAAGCAGTCTGAATCTAAAGCTAATATTTATTAAGCATTTTGAATAGAATCTTGTGACATATTTTCAGCTTCATTTGCATGATTAAACTTGTCGGAATTTATATGTATATATTTGCAGTATGATTTTTGGGGGGGGGTCACGTGACCCTCCTTGACCCATGCTGCGGGCGCCCATGCTGATAAAGTTTATTTTACAAAATGTGCAAGTAGACCAAGTTCTCACCTTATACTTTTCTTTATAAGAAGAAGAAAACAATACCATAAGTTTGTTTTCTCAAATGTGGGGTGGGGGAACTGAACTATGCTATCTGATGCATAAAAAATGATGCAATTTTTACTTTAATTGTTTTGGTTAGACAAATAGTTTCCAGGATAATGTGCTGGCTAAACTGGTATTCACAGCTATTTTTCTCCATCTACTTCCCCAACCCCCACATCACTACTTGTAAATCAGTACTTAGAGGTCCAGTGATTATTATATTTTGAAATTGTTTCATGTTCCAATATGCTTTCTCTATGCAGTTTCCCATTTATAACTTCATTCCACATGCAATCGTTGTTAATACCATCCTCCCTTCTATCCACTCAGCTCATTATGACTGCCAATAGGGATAATAAAAATTTTAAAAAAAAATTTATACAATTTGCCATGTTAATATAACCTATATTAATTGTATCTATAGCAAGAAAATTTCCAACAACCAATAAAATACTATTAACTAAAGCATGACGTTGTGGTAACTGAGACCTCTTTCTGCAATAAGGATGTAGTACTTATCAAGATGTATCCATCAAGTTTCATAATTCTAGATTGAATAGTATGTAATAACATGCCAAAAATCTCATGTGATCACAAGCTAAATGCAAAACTTAACCAAAACTAGTAAAGTGACAATGAGCTTCTATTTTGTTGTAAGGGTTTGGTACTAACAGAGATGTGTACAATCATTAATTTCATCATTCTAGCAGAAACAGTGATAAACCAAGTCAATGACTTTAAATCATGATCTGCCTAGTTCTTTGTGAAGCAACAATCTCAGAGCAGTGGTTCTCAGTTTCTTTTTCACTGAGAACTTCAACTATGCTGTGGGTCTCAGCAGACCATTTAATGCTCTGATGTTGGTTGTACCATTTGGTTTCATGAACTACCTCATTGCAGCTTGTGGGCCACCTGTGGTCCACATACTACAGTTTGAAAACCTTGGCCTTAGTGTATCTATACTCTTATTATATGGTTTGATTTGAAGTTTATATGCCTCCACAATTTCTAGGCTCAAAATATTAAATGTGTCTGATCAAATCCTTTCAAATTCCTAATTTTGCTTTAGTTTTATCCTAAATTCAGTCTCCACTGAAGTGGAATCCTTTAGGTATGTAACAGTTACTACAGCACTTCTGCAAGAACTCCCAATATCTTTTAAAATGAAAATCTTTCCATTTCTTAAGTTAAATATTCATACTGGTGAGCCATCCTTTCTTAGTTCACATACATTTCTCAATATATAAACAAAGTCTCTACTAAGTTTAGATTACTTTCCTTTACTCTCTACATTTCCAGAAAGACTTTGTTATGTTACATTTTTAATTAAAGCTTAAAAGCGACTTTATATATGTTGTTTTAGAAATAGTTTTGGAAAAACTTGCTTCTCTAAATCTATTATGGGATGTTTGAGATAACAGTGTATGTCAATGTGATCATGTAGGTGCATTTATTCTTTTTAAATTAAATATTTTATTTTTTAAAATTTCATACTAAAATAGTTTAATCAAAGTTGATTCTAGCTTGATTGTTGAATGTTCTGCACCTTATATATCATCAAACAACTTCCTGTTGAAAATTATTGGTAGCTATGGACATTTACAATGGTGGCCAGGTACCAACCTAATCAAGAAAAGAGGACATCAGGTCTAATAATAAAAAGTAACAAGGTGGAGCAATTGTTTTCTCGACATTAAAAGCTTTACTGTGATATCACAGATTGCAATAATCCAGTAAGTACTGGATAACACGTTTAGACAGTCTTCATCCATGCATTTCTCAGGTCAAGTATATAATGACCTTTCAAGGAATATGGAGGCATGAGGATTGGAATAAAGTAAATACTTGCCATTTAAAGGCATGTGCAATCAAATTTTAAAAAATTACTAAAGATGCTAACAGGTATCTGGGTACTCGGGTACCTGCCTGTTAATAATAACCCGGGTAATAAAATGAACAACCAGGTACACATTAAAATAAAAGTATTCCAAGTTCAGATCAAGACACAGAATAACGATTACAGTTTGAGGCTTGTGTCGTGTGCGCATTTATTCATCATCACAGGGGCTCGTATGGCTGCTTACAATTTACTTGTCATACACGTACAATATATACAATGTAATAATACAAGGGAGGACACTTCTCTCCTTTCTCACATGACTTATTTAAGAATCAATGCTGATATTTAAAGCTAGACTGTCCTAACTTCGTGCATCTCCATGGTTCGTGCACCCTTTTTCTCGCGACTTAAAATGCATGTGTTTTGAGATCCTGATGACACTAACTAGGTCAGTACCTTTCTTCGACGGCGACCGTAAGTATTGATTAGGAAATATTCAACAAAATAAAATTTAAATATGAACTACAATTCAAATAAAAGAATGAACACAATAAATGTCCAGTTTAACTAATGCCATTTTTGCCTCAAGTTTGTGGCCCTGGAATGAGTATTAACTGTTGAAGTCAGGGCCGCTGTTCACATTTGTTTATTGGACTCTCTTTATTAGAGGGAAACCTGACATGTTTTTGTCACGGCATAGGCAACAGAAAAACTTGGTTCCAGCAATATGCACTTCTTATACCATGTTAGAAAAAAATGAACGAAACGGACAACTATACAGAATGAAATATTTCACTGAAATATTTAAATATAAGGGAAATCTTTGTTATTTAATAACACTGAAAAACAAATCTAATACAAATTGACCATGTGTGTAAATATGGCAATTTTTGCATTAATTTTACTTGAAACAGTTCCAAGAAAACAGACGGGATACTTGAATGTGAAACCACTTGTCATAGATTCATTCTATTTTGATATTACCCATGCAGCAGACCAGTCTAAATTGAAAATAAATGGCACAAGATATCATAAAAAATTGGTCTGTATCGATGTGACTGTTGGAAGTTACATGACTGAAAAATGTTAGAGGACAGGGATTTTATTAAACTTAAAAATGTGTTGCACCGGTCCGTCGTTGAGGGACAAACCATGGCAGGTTGAGGATACTACATCATTATTTGTGGACTTTACGACTATTCATGAAAGTTACTGTAGACATGTAGACTAGTTTAAGTGAGTGTTATGCATACATAATTTATCCATTTCTTTTGTGTCTATACACTTGTATTGAGTACTAATCCACATGGATTTAGCCGATTGGTGAAAAAAGTTTAACTGTTGATCCAGGTAAGTAGCAAAAATACGTTAAATAAAATAAATATGTACATTTTTCATACAGTTTTCTGTAATTATTGCATGTAATGTATAGACTGCTCTATTTATGCTCAGATTACATTTTTTGTCACTAATATTAGTAATAAATTATGCTTATACGTCTCTTGGGGGTTGGCATGTGTGAACCTACAACAAAGCAGTTCAGGTTCACATTTAATACAATTTCCATTGACTGGGTACTCGGGTAACCAATTGTTAGATTGACGGGTACCTGGGAGAAATTTCTGAAAATTTGACATCTCTAAAAATTACACTCATTACTGAATGACCTGTATGACTTGTACTTTTACTCCTATAGCTACTGAATTTGTTGATATGATCAAAAGGAGTATGTCAACTGTCATCTTCTGGGTTGTAGAAGTTCCCTCAGCTCTAGATGGTTACTGGATACAGTCCAGTGGTATTCTGCCCTTATTGTCTGCCACTGATACTGCCTTTCTCCCTTGACTAACTAGCAATTTAACAATCTCCACTTGACCATTCTCTGCTGCCTGGAATAATAAATGAGCCAACTGGGTCGTTCTTCTGGGGGTGCCGACTGTCGTCGAGAAGGTCATGGTAACACATTGTTACTTGCTAAGATTGACAGAGAGAGACATACTGGCAAAATGATGAGAGAAGAGGGATCTTCACTTAAAATGTGTATTGTTACAGTGTCGAGATTCCAAGATTTTCACGCTCCTTGAACGAGCCAGTTGGCATCTCGGTGGCCCAGTCGATGACAGTCGTCAACCCAGATGACAATCTAGTTGACGACTAAGCGAGTTAGTCGACGACGCAATCAGCGACTCAGTGGGCAACCCAGAATGATGATCCAGTTGACAACCCAGAAGGACAACCTAGTCAACAATTCAGCAACTCAGTCAACAACACAGTCAGTGACCAGAGGATGACCCAGTTGGCAACCCAGAAGAACCCAGTCAACAACTCAGTGACTCAGGCAGTGACCCAGTCGACAACCAAGTTAGTGACAAGAAACCATGAATAAGACAGTATCCCGCTGGGGTTGAAGTCTGCCACACTTTGGAGTGCCAGTCCTCAGACAGATACAGTGGGGTATCACTCCAAATACAAAAACCAATCCTAAAGAACCCCAGATAGCAAGATTCTGGGAACTGTAGCCGAGTGAATTTCCACTACACTTTTATAAACCAATATGATCGTCGAATATTATTTTATTCAGTACTACAGTGTATCCCTTAGGGGTGAAAGACTGAGAGTAAAAAATTTCATCAGTGTCAAAACTAGGGGTCAGACTGAACAAAAAACAAACTTTGGTATCAAAAGTGGGGTCAAATAAAAAATTTGGGGGTCTCTGAAGCACAAATGAGGGTAAATGGAAACACTGGTACTAACTTAATTCCTTTGGCAATACATCCTGATATTAACTCATTAAGTAGAGAAACTGAACACCAGTTCTTCAGGGACTGCTTTAATTTATCCTCCTTGGGCATGCAAGTTATAATGCCTTGTTTCAAAACAATGGAGAATGTTTCAGTTTCGTAGGCTTCTGTTTTGGTAACTTTGCCCTCTAATCTTAAAGACTGCTCTGATTTTGAAAAGGTTCGCTAACTGTATATCTTGTACTGCTTTTTTCCCTATTATACAGATTACTGTCATACTCTTTTACTTCCACAAGAATATCAGATTGATTAGAAATAATTTCATTTTCATGTTTAATTAATTTTTTAATTATTTTATTCACATAGTTTCTACTTTCTAAATGGCAAAATTATCTTGCTGGTTTCTTGCCTCGGAATATGTATAGCTGGGTCTTCTATCCATTTTACTCTGAACCTAATATAATACTTCCTCGAAGCTTTTCTTTTCTCGTACCCTCAAGCTCATTTTTTAGACTTCAATATTTTTAAATCATAAGATCCCATGGAAACATTCTCTAAGGAATGTTATTTCCTGCACAAGTTTGTTTTCCTGTCTTAATTTACATTTCGTTATATATGAAACATATGAAATTATTTTTTTTTACAGATTTCCATCAACAACGTATCCAGAAATAATGAATCTGATATTAACAATCTTAGATCTTCTTCCCTTATGTTTCTGCTTTTCTAAATCAGTTTACCTAATGTCAAGGACACCATTCATGCAAGAGGAATAGTGATAACAAGATTTCTGAGATCACCATGGTGCCATATTGGAGATCAGATGAACGCCCCAATTTCATTACAACTAGCTACACACTGCATTGGACAAACTAAACCAAAAACCCTATGTTAATATGACCACCCATGGGTGAGAAACAGTAAAAATAATTTAAAGATGGCCACCATGGTAACCATAATAAGTCCGAGATCAGTATCCTTCTCATTAAGGACCAAGCAGACATAATTTAAAGCCTTTTAGTGAAAACCTCAAGTTGATACAACCATCTATCCAAAGATGAGTAGTGGTAACTAGGTTTTCAACATGGACACCATCAATTGGAAGTTGAACTGGATATCCAAGGTCATGTCCAAAGGCACCACATACATTTAGAACCAGTTAAATACCATAAGAAGTCTTCTTTTGGTGAAAACCCCATGTCAATACAACCATCCATTCAGAAGCAGCAATAACAAAAGTTTCTACATGGCCATCATTGTAGCCATACTGGATATCAGATCAGAACAAATTTTTTTTACCCAGGACCATCTAAACATCATATAAAGTCTTCCACTGAAAACCATGAATGAATATGACTATACATTCCAAGTGAGTAGTGATAACTGTCCTACAATTTACAAAATGGATGCCATATGATCATTCATTTTGGACCAACTATACACAATAAGATGGAGTAGCTACAGCAAGATTTTCAAAATGGCCATCACGCATGGTTGCCATATTAGAATCCTGCGTGTCACCATTTTCATTTAGGAGCAAGTAGTCACCATTACACATCTTTTAGTGAAATCTTCATGTTGATAAGATCAGAAAGAGTAGCAAAGATTTACATGATGGCCTCTGTGGTGGCCAAACAGGTTGTCAAATTAGCACCATTTTCATTTAGGACCAACTAGACAACCTGGAGGTAGTTCTGTATTCCTAAGAAGGACTTGCAATTCCTCTCCACAAATGCTCAACTTTACTTTGTCCACTCATTGACAGTGTCAAATGGTAACATGTTGGCTGTCCTGGAATATCAGTCCAGTTGGAGATTGTGAATGTATCAATGGACCACTGGGTCAGTGGCACAAAACTGTCCACCTTCGAACTCCCCCAGTTCATACAGATATTCAACAGAATTGTTTCAGAGTAGAATTAATTGCAATGGTTATAAAATGATTTTATAATGGTTCGAGTCAAATCTCCTCAGTGGGTGTTATCGCAAACAGGTATGTGGTTTCATTGTTCATCACTGCTATGACTGAGCAAAGCCATGTTACCTACTTACCAGATTGTTTTTTTAGGATTCATCAACAACTCCTGTACACAGTGATGACCAAAAAATTATTCTGTAAGTGTACAGTTTAAATGTTCCACAATAGCGTGATCTCAACGTATATCAACATTAAACACTCGAAAAACAAAGCAATGACTCCAAGAAATTCTTTAAATAAGTAAACCTGCAACAGCCGTAGTCATGTTAGTGATAAACATTGCAGATGCATTTAATTACATCTGGAATATTCACTAAATTTTCGACATTAGTGGTTCCATTTCCTTGTCTTTGCTGGCAACATCTACAAATGGCTAATGTGTACTTGTATGCACGTCCTCACACACAATCATGTGGGAGAAATGATCAGCCAGATAACTTTGTTGGGATCCTCACATCAAACCATCAATGGGAAATCTTTCTTAGTGTGGGTTGGTAAATTTGCCACAATGTTTGTTTAGTCAATGATGCCTGAATAAATCTGTGGGTGACTTTTGCCATGCTCACTACCATTTAAACATTAGCTTTGCCTTTTTATTAACTGTGCGAGACTGTAGATTATTGCAGCCAGTTTCTTATCAATATTTGTTTTATCTGCAATGAGTTGACTTTCTTCGCCTCCAAGTGCAATCTTAGCCATGATACCTCTTTTTGTAATCCATCTGGTGATTCTTTCTCTGGCACATGGTCTCATGATTGCATTCAAGTCATGGATGAGATCCATATCGGCACATTAACTGTATTGTACACGGTTGACATCAAGTGGTCATTGCTGAAACAATTCTCAGTTGACCTAAAGATATTGAGATTTCCCCAAACTAACAAATTCTGCATATAGGACATTAAAGACTCCAGATACCATACTGTACCAGACATTATTAGGTCAGGATTACCTCGGTGATTCTAATCAATAATTTCACCTGTGACGCTATCTGTCAGTTATGTAAGTGTAGCCTACCAGAGTTACATACTGTTTGGGTTTTCCCCCAACTGTGTAACCAGGTGATCTGCTGTTGATTTTTCCCGTGGAACCTGTGTACCTTCCATGCCACAATGGCCAGTGGGCACATACATGTTTTACCCTTGTGGACCAAGACAGGCACATGTGGGATCTCCAAGAGGAAACCTTAACAGTACAACTGTACATTACAGGCATTTAAATACAAAAACATTCATATGTGGTCGTGTGACACTTACAAATTGTCAACATGAGAAAACCTGATCATTAGTAATTTCCCATATTCAGGGCATAAATATATTAAGAATTCAAAATTTTTGGCAATATCACACTTCCTCCATCGTTGACTAATGTTAATTATGTGATACAGAATGGTTATGTGATATGAGGAGATTGGTGTAGATGGGTGGTAATTCAAGCCCCTTGTCCCTGTTTGGTAATGGCCTCTGCTATCATATTTTGATTGTCTCCTTCACCTTCCTTTTGCATATATTGTCCTTTGATGTGATCACCTTGGTTTGGTTGGGGACAACGGATTGTCCCATTATAGGTCACGTGATCAACATTAGTCACTCACGAAGGCAGTGTGATATTGCTGAAAATTTTGAACTCTTAAGATATTCATGCCCTGAATATGGGAAATTACTAATAATTATGAATTATCCAGAACAAAGAGGCAAACTTTCCAGTTGTATGAGAAAACCTGTTTACATGACATTACAAATATGTCTTTGGCAATGTTGTCCAGGGATTATTCACAGGCACACCAAAGTTGCTTGCGGACTTGTCACTACATGATGCACCACCGATCACTAAAGTTGCAATGTGAGTCACTGATAGAATCAAAAGCTTTGCTGCCAATTGGTTGAAAAATATGGGACTGCAAATGGTTCAATCAGTTCAAAATCAAATACAACAATTAGTAACTTAAGCATTATCAAAAGCACACTTCCGTCAACAGCAACATTACCACTCTGGTTAGTAAAAACATCAATGAATCCACTCAACAATGTATCGCTGATTCAGTGACTGCAAATCTGGCAATGAGAGAAGCCAATTACAGTTGTGGACAGGACATAAATGGCAAAGCCATCTCACACAAAGATATTAGACAAAACCAATAATGTACAAGTGAAAACAATGACTAATTTCCAAGATATGCCTAATACTGCATAGAACATGGGTGCACCGTGAGGGTAGATAGCAGAGCACAAAAGATATTCAGTATTATTCTCACCCAGTTAGGGACCTCAGGCCATTAAAATAGAATAACATGTGCAGGACATGTCTAGGGTTTTTTTTTCTTCCATGCAAGGAAAACTGGTACAAGGCAACAATGCTAATTATACCCCCAAGGTTGTACGTGTTATCAATGGCATTATGATCTTGTTTGACAAAACAAGGTATCTCAATAATGGAAAGGAAATCAAAGTAATTATGAACAATGTTGACATTGCTATCATGTTTACTGGACTCGCCAGATACAATAATGATTACAGGAGGGTCATCTCACCCATCTATAATGTTTCATAAGCACTCAAACAAACATGGAGATCATAGTCCATATATCCAGCATGCCTTCCTAAACATGAAACTTGCTGTTCTGCCTGCCAGATCTGGCATTGGTGGTGCAAACCCAAATTTTAACCTTGACTTTGTGCAGCATCGATGACAACTTCATGGAATGCAAATGTTCGTTTTCATGTGCAATACCACCAGTCAAATATTCTGATAATGCAGAGATGTAAGCAAGGTTATTTTTAGAGCTAAACAGTTATGTTATCCCATAACAATACCATCAACACAGAAATTTGGCATTGATGTTGCTGGTCAAGTTGGATTCTGAACATTAACATTGTGGATACCTGGGCTAATGTCTTCACTGACCAAAGAAGACCTTTTTGTTGTTGTTTATGCAGTCTGGGACCTCATCAGTGCTGTCATTTTTCATGCTCAATACAGTCAGGCGTTACTTTTCAAGGACAATTTACATGGTAAGTATCCAGCAAAGTCTCAGTAACACTTATTATGCGTTTCAAGATTCAACATTGGCTAATGATCAAACCCATAGTGCAGTGATACAAGATCAACCAGGAAAACTTACAAAGTCTAATGTGGACATTCAAGATGTGGATTTGAAGCTGTAAGGGGCTGCTATGACAAACCTGTCCAAAATCAATGAAATCAGAGAATTTGAAACTCTGGTGTATCATTTGCTTTTATCAAAGACTACATTAATGCAAAGGCCACTCAGATGCTTTCACAACTACCATATGTAGTAACTTCATTTTCAAAATTCTTAGGACTGCTGACCAAACCCATGCCTCACAGTTTCACTACCAGTCTTTCTCTCAATAGAGTGAAACTCCTCAAAACTGCAAACACTTGGGACCCCCCAAACAAATTTTCAGCAGTATCCATTGTACTAAGGGTTTCACAGATGTGAAAAAATGACTTTTTCAAATTGCTTGACAAATTTGCCTTCTTTAGGTGCAACATGCACATGCAGTTCTAACCAATGACACATTTTTACTTGTACAACTGCCTTACAATCATAGAAAATATCCACTTGGGAATATTTAAGTATCTGGTAATTGTGGAGGCCTAGCATGTTCACTTACAACTATTGTGATTGCGCGATAGAATGGTGTCTGAAACAATTGTTCTCGTTTCCACCAAAGAACTGTTACACAGACATCTGTGTCCTTGTTGAATATCAGTTGAGCTATTTTTTGTTCTTAGTCGAGTCAGTGTTGCTTTCATATATTTAATTGGCAATGCATGAAAGGCATATTTGTCAGTGAATTCCACTTCATCATTGTAAAAACAATCCCCAAGTCTTTTCATACCAGGCGGTATAGTCAATGACCACATGTTTTTGCATGCTAATTCAATGATTCCAAGCTGGCTTTTTGTTGGTTTTGGTATATCAGGTAATCAAAAACTCATGTCTTATTTGACACTTAACAAGATTATATTTCAATGTATATTCATCAACAAGTGGAATGAAATTGCTACCAATGTCAGTCAGTCCAGCACCCCATCAGCAAATGCTGCAGTCTCATCACCATGTTCAGATTCGGTGATTCACTTATATATAATAATAAATCTTAAACACAAATGCCAACGATGGTTAATTACCCATCCAGATAGATGTAGAATACTTCAAACTGAATTTCATATTTAGCTAACAATGCTATTGATGTCACACACACACACACACACACACACACACACACACACACACATATATATATATGAAAAATATTTTATGACCATTGTTACATTAGTTTCATAGTATTACTTTATACCAGGCTGTTTATGAATGCTGTCAATTTGCTTATCCATTATAATAACCGAACATGATATATGCAATCTGGATTTGCACACTGTTAAGATGTACTATAACATGTATTGTTTGAACACAAATTCAGGTACAACATAATCATGGTGTGACTACCAAAATCTCACCAGCATTTCACACACACACACACACACACACACACACACACACACACACACACACACACACACATGCATACTGCTATGCTTAACCATCTGAACTGGGACCAGGTTATGGACACGTACTTAAAAAAATTACTGGAATAGCAAATAAATGCTGTATAAGGTAAACATTTACTCTACTGCTCCTTGTTATATCAAAATATTTTCTATACAACGTAAACTAAACGAGTTATTGAATTTCAATATTGTGACATTGTGGACAATAAATTGTATTTCTGGGCACCATGTACATAATACTTTGTTTATATTATTTTGTAACCAGTTGTGAACCATGTGTCCACAAATCTGATGAAAGATCAGTGTATTATAATAAATAACCATTCAAGTCATTGACAGTGTCTGATCTTTCTAGGAGAAAAATCTTCATGAAAACGTTAGCTTTCATGATAGAAATATACTTCTTTTATGAACATATTACTTTTTATGCAGTGAAAGGTAGCTCCATTGCGAAGAATAGTCAGCATACAATTTGTCGGGGGGGGGGGATCAAGCGAGTGGAAGAGAAAAATACCAATTTTTTTATGATGAAAGTAACCTCTTTTCATGCTCAAATAAGCAATTCCGTAATGATTTTACTATTAACATAAATATATTGTCAGACATATGCAGTAAGTAAAAAATACACTGTCTAGCAGATGATTTACTAGTTGTGAAGTTGTAGCAATTCTTAGAGAGAGAGAGAGAGAGAGAGAGAGAGATCCCATCAAAATGTATTGCCATTTTCATTATAACCTCCTTATATATTTAATCACAAAAATGTAACTTGTTTAAATTGGAAAGCCACATTTTTTCTTTGCAAACACCTGCTGTTCTGTACATTAAAGTGTTCTTATGATTACAAATATTAGTTTAATACATACTGGAAAATACTAGTAATGGATAACTGGTTACCATGAGTTTCATCATTGCAAGCCACTGGCAAAGTTGAACAAAGTGAATCTACGATCATATGCTAGCAAGGATATATATGGCAAAATGTACCCACCATCTTCACTTAAATGAAATAAATAAAATTTAAATATTTTTAACCTGAAAAAGGGAAACAAAGTACCATTCATAAATAAACTGTTTTTTTTTCTATTCAGTTTTATAATACGTAATATGAATTGGATAGCTCCAATGAGGTCCATAAACATGGACAAATGATTCTTGGTATTTTAACATCACGTTACCATATGTCTGCTAATAGATATTTACTGTCTTTCATGAAAGTCTGCAGATAGTGTTGTCTGTAAAGACATATAAAATGGCACAAAATATTTGGTTTCCTTTAACTAGAATATTATCTGCATGACCTTGTTCAAGAACACAATGATGCATCCATACTGATCTAGGATAAATCATTTGAAAATAATAAATTATGAGATATTTGTTGAGTTTTGTGATGTTAGTTTTATGAGCTGTTATATAGTTTTCTTACATCACTGCTTTCACTGTTGGAAATTGCCCTTTGTTTAGTTTCATGCATTGACACTCAATATCAATCGATAACCTGAGCACAATAGTTTGTTACATACAAGAAATAAAATATTCTGAAGCCAATTTATTTAGCTTTTAAATATAGAAGGAAAAAAATCCCCATAGGTTTTAGAAAGATGTGCCTATTACTTAGCTTAAAGGAATTATGAAATAATAATGGATTACAAAGAAGTGGCAGTCTTCTGAAGTTCATTTTCAAAATGTACACAAGTTTTACAACTATTACTTTTGCATATTTGCTGAAATATTCACCAAGGTATAATAAGGCTAACCTTTTCTTCAATATTTAGATCTATAAATATATTCTGAAAGGCATTTAGGTATGTTTTAATAAACTTAGGTGAAATCCATGATTATTAGACAATTTGAGCAAGTGGTTTCTTCAACTTGAGTATTCTTATTAGTGTCATTATGGCAGTTTGGGATTTTGATTAGCTTTCTAGGTCACAGCCTCTATTCCCCATGACATTTGCCCATTTTAGCATAAAAGCCACACACTTTACGCAACCTATGGATTATTAGCATTAATAATCCATGAAAGAAAAGTTGCCCAAGCAAGAGTCATATACATGTAGTGACACAGAGCAGTGATAGGCAAACACCACCTATGACAAATTGTTTTTGGTTTTACTTGACCTTTATTGTCTGTAAATCTGATATGTGGTTTCTTATCTGTACTCAGAGTTGTTGGGTTTTTCCCATGTCCGCCAACATGGTCAGGAACCCAGCCATGCTAATTATTTACTAAATGTGTTGAGACTGCTTTGTACTGTTTGCAAGTAGAAACTGGTTGCTATCAATATAGACCCAGCAATAATTCCAACTGGTGCACCTGTGATGGTTGTCGTGGTTGCACTTCCAGTCATTCCAAGACCAACAGTTACTGCCACAGCAGGCCCACAAATGGCATCTACAAACACACATGTTTTATTTCATGATCAACATGGTTATCTTGGTGATTTCTTCTCGCAGCTGTTGCTCCACTTTATTTTTTTTTCACATCCGTAGCATTGTGGGCAGTGGTACAGGTCCTTTGGATCCGTATGGAATGGAATAAGATGCTCCCGCCCCCTCGAGTCTTCCAACTATGGGTAAAATAGTGTGATGATAGCATGTCATCACTGGGCGGAAGTCTTCCTCGATGAAGTCAACGGCCAGGGCAGAATGGCTTCAAGATGAGCTCAATGACCATGTGCTCATGGCCAGGGGATGCCACATTATATCAGTGGATTTTGGCTGTGGTCATCCAGTCTGGAGAAGGATGGGCTCCGCCAGGCTGTATTTTGCCCTTGACACACCACATGAAGACAACTAACAATTTTTCTATACCGGATTGGTCATAGCCCGGGTCAACAATGACCGCGCCTTCCGCTGCACACCAGGACGGAGGTGGCAAGTATGCTCCTGGTGCCCCCACTACCAAGATCCGTGGGAGAGACAACATCATCATCAGTACATGGAACGTTAGAACACTGAGAGCTGTGGGGAAGTTGAAAAAACTTACACATGAGTTGGAGAGGTACAACTGGAACATTGTTGGTCTCTGCGAAGTGCGCTGGAAAAACTTTGGTGAAATAACAACAGATGAAGGGCATAAGCTCTACTTCAACGGAAGAGGGGACAAACACAGTCATGACGTTGAATTTCTTGTCCACAAGGGCGTTGTGAACAGCATTATGGGTTGCTGCCCAATCTCAAGCAGGCTCATTACCATCCACCTGAGGGCGACTCCCTTCAACATCACAATCATACAGGCCTATGCACCCACACCTGACTATGATGACAACGAACTTGAGAATTTTTATAACCAACTGCAAGATGTCATTGACAACTCACCCAAGAAGGGCGTCATGTTTGTACAAGGAGACTGGAATGCAAAGGTGGGAGTTGATTCACAGACAAACTGGCAAAGCACCTGTGGACCCTTCTGCAATGCAGAAACAAATGAAAGAGGTCTCAGGCTCTTGGAGTTTGCTGCGTACAAAAATCTTGTGCTAGCCATCACATTCGGCCCTCACAAAGCATCTAGAAGATGGACCTGGCACAGTCCAGATGGACATCACAACCAGACTGACTACATTTTGGTGAAAAAAAGATTCTGCACAGGGCTGAATATCGCCAGAACACGAAGTTTTCCAGGAGCAGATATTGGAAGTGACCATGACTTAATAATGACAACGTTTTGCCTCCATCTGAAAATGATCAAAAAGCCTAACCAACCAAGAATCAGATTTGACCTTGAAAAATTGAAAGATCCAAAAGTCACAGAAGCCTTCCAAGCAATGATAGGTGGTAAATTTGCACCTTTGATAACCCTGGACAGCCAAGACACCGACCTAGAGTCCTTAACAACCACATTCAACACAGCTGTGACTAGCACAGCAGACAAGATCATTGGCAAATATCGACGAACAAAGAAACCTTGGGTCACGACAGATGTCCTTGACCTATGCGACAAAAGAAGAGAACTGAAAAAGGGAAAAAGATAATGAAGGAGCTAGAAAATACAAGGAGATAAACAATATGATCAGGAAAAACACGAAAAAGGCAAGTAATCCTGGATAGAAAGACAATGCTGCAAATCGAAGACAGTTTGAGTAGAAATGACAGCAAAATGGCATATCAGCTGGTGAAAGATCTCACAACCCATAAACAAGGGAAAATTACCACAATCCAAGACAAATCAGGAAAATGCCTCACAGAAGATCAAGAGATCCTCAAGCGATGGACAGAATACTGCTCAGAATTGTACAATCATAAGACCTAAGGAGATCCAGCAGTAGTAAACTGCCCTCAGGCAGAAGAAACTGATGACAACCCGATTCTTTGTGAAGAAGTAGAAATTGCAGTTACGTCACTAAAGAAAGGAAAGTCAGCCAGCATTGACAACATACCAGCAGAGCTCATTCAAGCAGGAGGAGAAGAGATAGTCACAGTCCTAACAACAATCTGCGACAAGATATGGCAGACAAGAATATGGCCACCACATGGACTCAATCCGTGGTCATCGTGCTCCCCAAGAAAGGAAACCTACAGTTGTGCCAAAACTACAGAACCATCAATTTGATCAGTCACCTGAGTAAAGTCATGCTGAAGATAATTCTCGACAGACTAAAGACTAAAGCAGAGAAAATTATTGCTGAAGAGCAGGCAGGCTTCCGAGCAGGAAGGAGCACCACAGAACAAATCTTCAATCTCTGACTCCTTTGCGAGAAATACCTTCATCACCAGCAGAATCTATACCACGTCTTTATAGATTTCATAAAGGCCTTTGATAGGGTATGGCATGCAGCCTTATGGGCAACTATGAGGAAGTACAACGTCAGCTTAAACCTGATGCAGGTTGTTGAGCACCTCTATGACAAAGCCACCAGTGCTGTCCTCATCAATGGCAGCAGAGGAGACTGGTTTCGAACAACAGTTGGAGTCAGACAGGGATGTATACTGTCACCTACACTCTTCAACATTTTCCTGGAAAGGATCATGGAGGATGCCTTTCATGACCACAAGGGCACTGTCAGCATCAGAGAAAGAACAATCACCAACCTTTGCTTCTCAGATGATATTGATGGTTTAGCAGGAGATGAAAAAGAACTGACTGACTTGGTTGAATGCCTCAACACAACCTCCACAGCATATGGTATGGAGATTAGCACAGAAAAAACCAAACTGATGACAAACAACACCAAGTGCATCAATGCAGAAATAAAAATCAGTGGACAGAAGCTGGAAAGAGTCACAAGCTTTAAGTACTTGGGATCAATTATCACAGACGAGGGCTCCAAACCAGAACTACTTTGCAGGATTGCCCAGACAACAGCAATAATAACAAGGTTGAGACCAATATGGAAAGATACCAACATTGCATTTCATTCCAAAATAAGGCTGATGAGCTCGATTGCCATATCTATCTTTCTGTATGCTTGTGAAACATGGATGCTCACATCAGATCTACAAAGAAGGATTCCAACCTTTGAAATGAGATGCTACCGCAAGATCTTGGGCATCTCATACATTGACCATGAAACCAATGAAGAAGTCCACAAGAGGATCCAACAAGCCATCAGATCCTATGAAGACCTCTTGACCACTGTAAAAAAGCGCAAACTGAAGTGGTACGGTCATGTCTCAAGATCATCTGGACTAGCAAAAACAATCTTGCAAGGCACAGTGCAAGGGTGCAGAAGAAGAGGCAGACACAAAAAAGAGAGGTGGGAAGACAACATTAAGGAGTGGACAGGCATGGGATTTGGAGATTCCCAAAGAGCAGTAGAGAACAGGGAAAGATGGAGAGAATTGATTGTAAAGTCAACTGTGGTGCCCCAACGACCTCTTGGGTTAAGGGATTGATGATGATGATGATGATGATGATGATGATGATGATAAGCACTGAGGGCCTATCATAGTTCTACTATTAATAATACAACTGCAATGTACAAATGCACAACTGATAAACTCTGTCCAGACTCATCACATCCAGGTACAAGGCGCAAACAAACACACTTCTAGCCAAAATTGCCCTTTATCACTGGTACAACTGTCATACACTTATAAAAAATATTAGTGTTGGTAATATTTAAATTTCTAGCAATTGTCCATTCTGAGGGTCTAGCACCCTTTCATTTGAAAACACACCAATTATGAAAATACTTTTTGCATCTAACCGATCATCTTTATCCAATAACTGTTACCCAAACAAGTATGTCCTTTTTTTTATTAATACTTGAGATTATTTTTTTGGCTCACGAGTCAGTGTTGGTGTAAAATATTCATTGGTGCACATAACCGGGGTGGATACAGCAGTGAATACTACTTCACCATTATAGAAACAATCCCTGAATGTTTTGACATCTGGTGGTGTAGTCAAATTTTGGATGTTTGCCTGTGCGATAATTCGATGTTGGCCTCAAGTTGGTTGTGTTAAATCAAAATGGTTCCAATGGCTAATTTCTATTTGACCCTTAACAAAATGAAATGACAGTTCATATGAGGTTTGGTAACACCACTTTGAATAAGATATACATCGATGAGTGGAATGAAACTGTTATTGATCTTAGCATCCAGTGTCAGTTGCTCCAACACCCTGTCGGTAAATTCTGCAACCATATCACAGCGATCAGAATCCATTACATATATAATGATAAAACTGATCTTAAACTTAAATACCAAAGATGGTTAAGAACCGGTCAGGATAAATGTTGAGTGCTTTGAACTAAATTTCAGCTCCGGTGACTAATGATTACTGATAATGCAAATGTGTAAATTTCACCATTGTCTTTTTTATGCTATGTAATATTAATGATACAAAATTAGTGGTACAAAATCAAAACTATGATCGCACTTATCATTTATCAACATTCCCATTTGACTCCACATACCTTTACTTCCAGTTATGATAAACAAATATGATCCAGACTTTGTGCACCTTTAACATGTGACTTTTGGGTCTGTCAGAACCATTTTCATCAAGAGAGCATCTATCTCTATTCTTTCTCTTCTTTAATTGCATTTGTCTTTTTTCTTTTTCATTTTGAAGCTGAAGCTTTCTTAACTCTATTTCCATCTTGTGTTTTAATTTCAATTCTATAATTTTCATTTCAGAAATTGACTTACTAATCAAACCCAAAGCACTTTTTTCTACCAAATTCATTTCCACCAAATATTGGACCAAATTACTTTTTATTTTTTGCTTTGTCAAAGAAGCCTTCACCTGAGACAGATCATATTGCCTGGTAAGCTGGAGCAATTCATCATTTTTCAAGGACTCTAACTGTTCAAGGGTAGAATTTTAAGCAAAATTCTCCACTTTAGATGACTTTGCCAAAGCTAGTTGGTTTCACTAAAGATTTCTAAAATATTGGACATCAAAAAACCCAAGGATTAAAGAAATTCCTAAACAAAGTTTTCTGAAATATTTTAAAGAAATTCGTATCCCATACATTAGCCTCCAATTTTCAAGTTTTGTTAAATTTAACAAATAATTTATTCCCTTAGAATACAAAGTGAAAATAATAATAAAAAATTAGACTTGTGTATTTAATCCCAAATAGTCTTAAAAGTTTTGTCACAAGTTCAAATGAATAGAATTCCAATTAAATTTCAGTGGTATTCCAAATAAGCTCTATACTGAATGTGTTGATGTGCCTGTAGTCTTGAGTGTGCTATGTGCCAGTGACCTGGAACGTGGAGATGTGCCAATAGTCTTTTGATGTATTACAATAATATAATCGAAGATGTTCTGTCTGAATTCACTATAATTCCAAAGAAATGTTTTTAATTCAAGAATTCCAGTGAATAATAATTGATAACTAAATCACCCAAATCAAAAACTGAACACAACAATAAGTCATTCTGCTTCAGATGTTGTAGCAAGAACAAGTAATTTTGTAAGTAAACAGCACTATATAAAAAAACTAAGTCACAATAATAAAACCAGGTTGAGGGTCAGAAATTAATTTCCAAAATATTCTAAGTTGTCAACAAGATAAGGTTTGTTACTAAAATTATAACAAAGAACATGGCAAACATCATGTACACTAGGTTTTTCCAAGGGGGAATACCAATGACCTAGACTCAGATTAAGATAAACATGTTTACATCCATTGATAATGATCCTAATATTTAATCTATACTCACAGAAAAATATTAGCTATGTATATTATGTTTACAAATTAGCTGTCCCTACTCAAGTGCACATAAGCTTGATTTTGGACTAAGATCAATTATAAAATACAATGTTACATAACAGATAATCACTAATATGAGCCAACAAATAATATAAACTGTGCACGCTTGAGATTCAACTTGCATCACTGCAAGTTTAATACAGTTGGCCCAATATCCGATCACAATTTTTTGGTGGTCTGCCCATGAATAACACATTTATATTTTCACAAGATCGTGGATCAACTTTGGGCATGGTAGAACTTCCTACAGGAGCATACAACATTACCTGAATCAATGATGAGGTTTAATGAAGAATTTTGGTGTTGACCATTAAAGACTCTAAAATTTCTATATGTGAACATGAGCCCACACTGAGCTCCATTATTGCAATGGAATCTCCACAATATTTGGTCAGACAGTAGACGTTGAGAACAATTCTTGGTTAGCCTAAAGCTATTCCAGAAAATGAACAATTATTACATTCAGAATCTAAAGGGACTGCATTTCATGTTGCACCTGACACTGTCAGAATTACCTCAACAACACAGATCAATTTAACATGTAACGCTGTAAGTAGTAGTTATGAAAGCAAGTCTGAAGCAACAGGCATAGCCTACCAGGGGTATATACTGTTTGGGTTTTCACCAACTGTGGAGACAGGTGATTTGCTATCAATTACTTCTGTAGCACCTATGTATCTTCCATTTCATAATAATCAGTTGACACATAATCAGTTTCCCCTCGTGGATCAAGATGGGCATCTTGTGAATCTCTGTGGTGAAACAAACATTGACGATACAACTCTATGTTAGAGATCGACCTAATATTTAATATACTGACAGTCATACATGGACGTGTTTAACCTGTGTGTGTTGTTAACAGGAGTAAACCCGTTTATCTGACATATTATGGAACTGGATCTGGTGATGTTATTTGTGGAATGTTCACACATGTGCCAAAAGTAATTTCAGGATTGTTAAAGTATGCTGCACCAGTCACAAAACAGGTTGTAATGCAAGTTGTTGATAATATCAAACATGCTGAATCGAACAAAAAAAAATGGGATTACAAGCCACTCAACCACTTCTAGATTGATTACAGCAAATGGTGACTAGAGAAAGATCAAAAGCAGTTATGCTACCATCAACATAAATAATGCTGGCTGCAATTGGTAAAATCATTAACAAGGACACTCAAGAAAAAACTGTTTTATTCAGTAATTGCTAATCTGGAAATGGTAAGTGGATTACAGTTGAGAATGTTAGTGGAGTAACAATGGCAGTTTTGCCAGTACTGTACGGCTCTTGCTTTTGCCACTTCATTTTCATGGATTATTAATGATAATAGTCTACACATTGCACATGTGTAGATTTTTGTTGAAATAAGTAAAAGTCATGGGAATATAAGCAATGACCCAGAAAAGTGATAAAATTCCCATGTGCCACAATGACACTACTTTATGTTCTTTAGCCACCGAAAAGCTATGTCATGAATACATCTTATAATCATATAATCAATGGTGGCATGTAAAAACAATATCTGCAGTGTATTGGTGTACGTTATACAACTCTAGACATAACAGGCAACCTTAAACAAGAGTTGGCCTGAGATCACTCACTGACTGACATTTGCCTATTAGCCAAATGCATGAGAAGTTGGCCGAGAAATCTGTTTTTCAGGGATGTTTTTGTGGAATTTCTTCCAGTGCTGTTTTGTTGCATATGTTATGAGAACAAATTATTTGGAGGTTTCTCTAATATTTGTATCATTATACATATTTTATGTAACAATGTTTTCTGTCAAATTTGAAAAATTCTATTAAGCATTTTTGATTGTTTTTTTTTTATAAAGCCGCTTATTTTTTACTTCAGGATTTTTGGCACACAGTTCAAAGTGGGCAAAGTACAAAGCAAAGTTGTTTGCTCTACACCTATCACAATGTAGGGAACATTAACAAAAATTAGAGATATTCACCTATTTGGATTGACATTTTAGTATTTATCACTGTTTGGAAATATCTGTGCTGTCTGAAGCAGATGGCTGGTGAGAATTACTCCTTGATGGGGAAATGCAATTGAAATAACACAAAGTATACTATCTTTGCTCATCCTGGAGAAATAAAAACGAACTTGTACGGTGTATTTGTTGTTATAATTTGATGGTAATGAACTAATTTTATATATATATATATATATATATATATATATATATATCTGTTGAATAAGTGAAACATCCCACTTAAATCAACTATATCATTCCAATATCAAAAAAAGAAAAAATGTAGACTCATTAAATCTAAACTAGGTTATACATGGTAACATCAGCCCATATCTGGTGTGGGTTGTTGAGCACCTCTATGACAAAGCCACCAGCGCTGTCCTCATCAATGGCAACACCTACACTCTTCAATATTTTCCTGGAAAGGATCATGGAAGATGCTTTACATGACAACAAGGGCACTGTCAGCATTGGAGGATGAACAATCACCAACTTTTGCTTTGCAGATGATATTCCTTTGCAGGAGATGAAAAAGAACTGGCTGACTAATGGTTGAGCACCTCAACACAACCTCCACAGCACACAGTATAGAGATTAGAACCGAAAAAAACCAAACTGAAGACAAACAACACCAAGTGTATCAGTGCAGAAATAAAGGTCAGTGGACAGAAGCTGGAAAGAGTCACAAGCTTTAAGTAATTGGGATCAATTATCACAGATGAGGGTTCCAAACCAGAACTACTTTGCAGGATTGCCCAGACAACAGCAGCAATAACAAAGTTGATACAATATGGAAAGACACCAACATTACATTTGGTTCCAAAATAAGGCTGATGTGCTCGATTGTCATATCTATCTTTCTGTATGCTTGTGAAACATGGATGCTTACATCAGATCTACAAAGAAGGATTCAAACCTTTGAAATGAGATGCAACTGCAAGATCTTGCGCATCTCATACATTGACCATGTAACCAACAAAGAGGTCCACAAGAGAATCCAATGAGCCATTGGACCCTAAGAAAACCTCTTGACCACTGTAAAAAGAGTGCAAACTGAAGTGATATGGTCATGTTTCAAGATCATCTGGACTGGCAAAAACAATCTTGCAAGGCACAGTGTGAGGGTGCAGAAGAAGAGGCAGACAGAAAAAGAGATGGGAAGACAACATTAAGGAGTGGACAGGCAAGGGATTTGGAGATTCCCAAAGGGTAGTAGAGAACAGGGAAAGATTGGTTGTAAAGTCATCTGTGGTGCCCCAATGACCTCTTGGGTTAAGGGATTGATGATGATGATGATGAGGTTGTACATGTCTCTTTTCATTACTAGGATTACCAGTCAGGAATATCAGGTGAAGCTTTTTAAAACTTTCAACCCTGTGCAAAAATGTGAAACTCAAGGTCGGTACTTTGTGGGTTTTCTCTTTAAGATTAGTAATAGTAGCAGTATCTGACGGCAGATCAGCATGATGTTTATAAATTTTGAATCCAATGAAGGTATGAAGTTTTCTATAAAATTGGTCAAATTTTCTATTGAGCAGTATTGGAGAAGAAATTAGCATAGGTTTTATTTTACTAACCACATCTACATTTGGTGGCGAACCAGAATCATTTGCACAAAATATTAAAGCCTCTTTTCCAGGATGTTTTCTGTCAGATGTTGTCAAAGTCTTTCTACGTAATTGTTTAAAGAATTTCATATTTTTAGTAATGGTGACCATATTTGACTGCAGATCAGAATCGTTTATGTACATTCATAAAGCTTTGGTGCCAGAATTCTTTAAGTGATATTCTGCATGGACAATTATTAGAAGTAGTTTTTTAAAAATATTTTCATATTTCTTTTTTTTAGAGGTGAATATGTTTGATAACAGATCAGCATCATTTGTGCAACTTCAAAACCCTTTGAATGAAGATGTTTGCTGCAAAGTTTAGTAAAAGTATGATCAGCTTCATTTATAGAAGCTTGAAATCTCTCTATATCAGGATGCTATCTGTTAATTTGATTATATTCTGCTGGATGTTTTGTCATCACAAGTTGTTTATAGGTTTTCTAGTTTTGGTAAAGGTGACCATATCTGATGGCAAAAGTCAGCATTGTTTGTACCAGTCTAAAAGGTTTATATACCAGAATGCTTTCTTTTACATTGGGTTGCAGTTTGTATAGTAGTATTGAGAACAAGTTGAAAATAATGTTGACATACAAGCAACATCTGAAGGATGAAGTACACAGGACCACATGGTCAGGTGAGCTTTAAAAATGCTGATTACACAATTGTGGACCTAATAAACTCCTGAAATAGTAGTTGATACTGAAATGACAAAAACTTTTACACGACTGTACAATTTTTAAAAGAAATATCAACAAAGGGCCATCCTCAAGACAAAATATGAGCAACAACAATAAAAGCATAAGAAAATTTGCAACAGTATATAGTATGTCTGTCGCAATTACAATGACATTAAGAAAGAAATATTCCTGAAATTAGAAGATAACTTGATATTCAGAGATTAATTTTTTTAAAACAAAACAACCCAGAAATGCAAGATTAGAATTAGTGTCATGTCAGAATCGTGAATGAAATCCCAATGCTCATACTAATGATTAGACATGCTGTTTTTGACATATTTATGAGCAATGTAAGCATTTATTGGCCACAATAACCTCTTGAAACTTAACTAGATTTGATAACTTTTATCGTCATGAGTGTAAACTATGTCTTTATGTATGAATTGTACTGCAAACGGCTACTCCAAATTAGTGTGACTTTACATCTACAAAAACACCTAATGCATTTATGATAACTAAAGGTATAAAAATGAAATTTCAACAAGAAGTACACTCGCTTTACAATATTGCTATGAAATGTATGCAAAACTAAATATAGCGTCACAAACAGCATTTACTTATATCAGCATCTTGAATTATAACAACTCAATCATTAACATATTAATTATAATTTGTGAAAAATATCATGCTTATCTTAAACAGGTCAAGATTCAGTCTTGATCGCTTATCAAAACTTTGTAGAAGCAAATCAAAATGAAAAGCAAATAAGATTCGGAGTGATTCTTTAGACATTCAGTTACGAACTTAAACTATTTGTAAAACAGTTCCATGATAACTTGCATATCTGTTTTCAAATCATCATTGATATAATATTCCATTTCAATGGAGAACAGAGTGAAGTAACACAGAAGATCAGGCTGTACACATAACGAGTATGAAAAGCAACATCTGTTTTGTAAAGTTTCTTTGAGATGTATTTGACGCAAAATATCATACATTCGATGAGAAAATGAATTTTGCACCATGTCAACATTTTAAAACTATTCTACAAACTTAACACTGTTATTTTTAAATTGTTAATTGCAGCATTATATAATTCTTCCTATTTGAAATATTTTATTGATGCATCTGCTGTTTCGGTCGTTGCTGTATTAACGACTGAAACAACAAAGCAACGACCAAAACAGCCAGCGAGATCCTTGGTAGACATCACCCAGTCAAGAAGCCCTGGGTCACAGCTGAGGTCCTGAACCTGTGTGACAAGAGGAGGGAGTTGAAGAAGAAAAAGAATGATACGGAAGGGGCAGAGCAGTACAAGGCAGTCAACTGGGAAGTCAAGAAAAGCATGAAAAAAGCAAAAGAGAACTGGATAGAAGAACAGTCCAAAGACATTGAAGGAAACTTGAAAAGGAACAACAGCAAGAAAGTGTACCTACTGGTCCAAGATCTAACAAGCACAAAACAACGGCGAGTTACCTCCTTACAGGACACAGCTGGAAACTGCCTCATAGAAGAAAAGACATTCTGAAAAGATGGACACAGTACTGCGCAGAACTTTACAACCAACGAGCCACAAAAGATCCAGAGGTACTGAATGTCCCTCCAGCAACTAACAACGACAACCACCCTATCCTACGTGAAGAAGTAGAAGCAGCAGTGAGATCGCTGAAAACAGGAAGTCAGCAGGAGTGGACAACATCCCAGCAGAACTGGTCCAAGCAGGGGGAGAAGCAATGATTAGCGCCCTCATAAACATCTGCAAAAAGATCTGGCAAACAGGAGTATGGCCATGGCCGTGGACCCAATCGCTAATCATCACCCTCCCCAAGAAAGGCAACTTGCAACAGTGTCAAAACCACCATACAATCAGTCTTACAAGCCATCCAAGCAAAGTCATGTTGAGGATACTGCTGAACAGACTAAAGCCACAGGCTGAAAAGATCATTGCCGAGGAGCAGGCAGGTTTCAGAGTGGGGCGCAGCACAACAGAGCAGATCTTCAACCTCAGGATATTGTGTGAGAAGTACCTCCAACACCAGCAAGATCTGTACCACGTCTTCGTGGATTTCAAGAAGGCATTTGACAGGGTATGGCATACAGCCTTGTGGGCGACCATGAGACTGTACAACATCAATGCCAACCTCATTACAGTAATAGAGCACCTCTACGACAAGGCCACCAGTGCAGTATACTTCAACGGCAGCATAGGGGACTGGTTCAGAACAACAGCTGGAGTCAGACAGGGCTGTCTGCTCTCTCCTACACTATTCAACATCTTTCTGGAGAGAATCATGGCTGACGCACTTGGAAAGCATGAAGGGACAGTCAGCATCGGAGGCAGAACAGTCGCCAACTTACGTTTTGCCGACGACATTGATGGACTAGCAGGAAATGAGCAAGAACTAGCTAGCTTAGTAGACAGCCTTGACAAAACCTCTGCAGCCTACGGCATGGAAATCAGTGCAGAGAAGACCAAAATGATGACCAACAACACCAAGGGCATCAGCACAGACATCAGGGTCCAAGGTACGAAGCTAGAAACAGTCGAGAGTTTCAAGTATTTGGGGACAATTGTAACAGATGAAGGATCGAAGCCTGAAGTACTCTCCAGGATTGTGCAGACAACAGCAGCACTGACAAAACTGAAGCCCATCTGGAGCAACAAGAACATTGCACTCAGTTCAAAGGTCAGACTAATGCACTCACTGGTGATCTCCATATTTCTCTACATCTGTGAATCATGGACCATAACAGCTGACTTAGAGAAAAGGATACATTCCAGAGAGATGAGATGCTTCCGAAAGATCCTCGGCATCTCATACAAAGACCGTGTCACCAATGAAGACATATGGCAAAGGATCAGAGGAGCCATTGGGCCTCACGAAGTCCTCCTGACCACAGTGAAAAAATGTAAACTGCAGTGGTATGGGCATGTCTCACGATCATCAGGACTTGCCAAGACAATCCTGCAAGGCACTGTACAAGGAAGAAGAAAGAGAGGCAGGCAGAGAAAGAGGTGGGAAGACAACATTCGGGAGTGGACAGACTTGACACTGAGCAACTCATTGAGAAAGACGGAAAATCGAGAGGAATGGAGGAAGATGGTTGTCCGGTCTCATGTGGTGCCCCAACAGTCTACCAGACTATGGGACTGATGATGATGTTTGATGCATCTGTATGTCTGAGAAAGAGCAGATTCCATGTGTTTCTGTAATTGAGTAGGTTCATAAAGCTCAAAATTTATACTGGACAAATACACTTAGTAATACTTGTTTGAAATATATAACGTTTTTTAAATTCAGCATCTGGCTGGTTTACACTTCAATGCATCATTTTGTAATAAAAACAGATTGCATTTATCAGTAGGGATTTATTCAGAATAATGACCTGTCATTAGCAAAGGTAATTTATTCTCACATTTGGGAAGTGCTTGTGTGTTTATAATATGCATTAGACAAGTCCATTATATTCTGTTACAAAATAGTAGTAATGTAATTTAAATGTCAAACAATCCCTACTTCCAAAATGTAATACTTCCAAAACATTTGGCATGGTGTTGGAAAATTATTGAATATACATACAAAGCTGAGGAATAATTACAGATTCTTATTGCAGCATCTCTACGGAGTAGCCCTTAGTGGTACTCCCATCTGATTATGCAAGAAGATGAGGAAACTAATGAATATTATTTCTTTTCCTGTTGCAGGTATGTTAATCAAAGAAACACATTATTACTTGAGCTAAACTAAATGAATTTAATTTTAGATTTATTGTGAAGTGTAAATCCTAAGGTAACCAACGAATAAAAACTACAGCGGTTCCCCTCTTATACAGCCACCCCTTCTGCACCAGGAAAGTGCCTTATAAGATGGGTGGGCTTTCCAGAGGGGGACTACATTTTTTGTGAGAAGTATATGTAATGTACGTAGTAAGAAAGCTACATACTTCAAAGCATTTAATATCTTCATTTAATATCTTCGTTTAAAAGTAGCATTCATTATTAAAAGGTTCTTCTTGTTATAATAATATACTTATTTCAACTGAATATACATTAATAGTTCTTATTCTTGGCATAAGCATGATATGCGAGTGGGTGTTGTTGTCATGCACATTGCAAAACCATTCAAAAACATCATTTAAATCTTGGTACATACATAATTCTCTTCCTATTTGCTCCATTTTCCCACTGCAGCTGAGTAACCTCCTTATTGGTTACAACGTTGTTTATTTGAGTCTTTTCAACATAAAATTGTTAAATTTGAGTCTTTTCTACATAAAATTGTTTGGCAAGTCCCCCCTCCCCACCTCACCCGATGTTGTCGAGTAGAATAACCGACGTTCTTCTAAAATAATACGTCTCCGTTTACGTGATGACATGTTAATGTTTGTTAATGATTTATTTGGATGTTGCTAACTGTATGTGATTTAATTATGCAAACGAAACTTTTGTAGAGTGGAAGAAATGCCTTCTTCGTAAAGGAAGTGATGTGTTATCACATGATTTTTTGGTCTTTGTCTGGTACCCTGTTTTGTTCAAGGTTAATTTCTCTGTGCTAATGCATAAAATCTTTTTTTAGCCTATGCTGACCCCGTTATGATCTTGACAATTACGTCCGGTTGTAATCATCAAAGAGAAGAACTCAACAGATGTGTCAAGCCCAAAACTTTATCATAACATTGTTGGGCCCATTTCCTGTAAACGAAGGCTTTTATAGACAATGATATACTATTAATCTTAGTGTTACATGTACTTTAGTCAACACTTCTTTCAGTAACAGAAATTTGACATTAGGAGACATGTATCAATGACAGAGATAATCTGATTACCTGCCTTAAGCCATGATATGAATTAATTATTGGTTCTGGATACATTTGAAATAAAAAGTCACTGCTTATGAGGGGAACATTTTACATTTTTGTACTAATATGCTGGCCACTGGTCACGTTAGAGGGGTGGCCATTCTTGAGGGGTACTTTTGAATACAAACTCATCAGTGCCATAAGAAGCAGGTGGCCACTGGTCAGGGGGGCCGTTCAAGAGGGGGACTGCTGTATAATGAAACTATGACACAGCATGATCACAATAATTATTGTATCTTTTCCTGTAAAAATGGTAAAGGTCATAGATCCTTTTATTCTACCATTTCTTCTTTTCTCCCATTATCTCCTTTAAATATTGCCATTGTATTTTTTTGTTTGAAATTAATTTTGTATGAATGCCAGCGATCTTAAACTTTTTTCCAGTAGAAAATGTTCTTGTGTGGGAAAGGCATAATTAGTTGTTACATTTTTTGCCTATCCCAATTCTAATGTTTGCAAAACAAATTTGTTTATCCTTTTCTCAGTCTTTATATGGTCTTGTAAACACAGTATTTTATTGTTGCCCAGTCTCTATTTCTAAGGACTGGTTCTTTTTCCAAAGCCTTCTTGCAATCCTTCTTGCTAGTTACTTTCAAAAGTCTGAAAAACTTTTCAAACTGATGCTCTATTGCAGCATTTTCATCCTTTGTCCAGCGAACTCTTTTTTGTCACCCAGCATTCTTTGTCCTGAAATGTATTGAACATGAAAAATTATAGTAATGTTCATGCAATCACTTGCAAATGAAAGATTTGTCTAAGATATAGGAAAATGAATTACAAGAAAAATACAATTGCTTGCCTAATTGTTGTATTTCAACACCATTATCTTTCACACTGAAGATCTTCATGATCATGCATATCCTGTTGCAAAGATTAAACTTTTTCTATTCTTTGTGTACACTTTAAATGAAACCAGTACTGTGTAAATTCAAACTTTAGAAATCAATATATACTGTTTATACGACAATTTTATTCATTTAATGCTTACCAAATATATATTTCTGAACAATCCGTGTCAACAATGTAGACAGTGTCTACATACCATGCTTTCAGAATCCACACAAAGAAAAACTTGTAAGAAAGAGTATGTCCAATGAATTTAATACAACCTGTTTCTATTATCTTGTCACTATCCTTGCTCTGTATTTATAATCAGGTTTGTATTGAGTCATTTCAATGATTAGGAAAAGTGTACCTTTTCTACGACTACTGGTAGTTTGTTATTTATATGAAATAATTCTAACTTCTTTCAATTAGGTCAGCTGCTTAGTTCTTGTGACAAAATATTAGTAGATGGTCTTTCTAATGCATGAAATGCACAACCATGTGTCCTTATGCACCTGCAAAAGATAATTATAACCTTCAACAAATATATTCAGGAGAAGACAAAAGAATTCATATAAAAAAATTTGCGCAGCCACAACAGTTTTAATTTCAAGTGTAAAATCATATCAGATGTAATCTGAATATAAAAACATGCTGATATTAATCGAGGGACTATTGATTCAGTACTTAAGATCCATCAGTTTCTTGTCCTAAGGCAAATTATTTAAATATCATGAGAGATGCAACCAATATAAAGATTTTGGGCAATGTGTTCAAAGTGATTCTTTTTATGTTATGCTAGGAACTGCAATTTGGGAGGTGAAACTGAAGAAAAATGTAGAAATTAAAGGTGTCACAGTTCACAGTTACCCAAGTAGTAAAATTAGCTATATGGTACCCATTTAGTTCATGTAAAAAAACCAAAAAACATCAAAACAACATGTTTCCTAGTTTAGATAAAAGATTATATCTGGTGACGTCAGGAGTGAGCGAGACACAGAATAATGACTACAGTTCAAGGCTTGTGTCACATGATATTTATCCATCTTAGACCTCCATCTACTGAGCATATATTTTTAATTTTGTATGACATTTGGTTAGGTCGACCAGTTTCCTTATTTTCTATTGATAGTAACTGTACATTACATGTTTCCAAGAAACAGATGGGTTTCATGAATTTTGAAACCATGTGTAACAGATTCATTATAATTTAATAGACACTTATATAGCAGACCAGTCTATACTGAAGAAAAAAAAAAATACGATGCCAAATATTAAGTGAAATGGGCTTTGTGACTCATGGATGTTATATGACTAACAATATTAGATGAGAGGGATTTTGTTAAAATGAAGAACAAGTTGCATCAGGAAAAGTAAACCAATAGACTTTAAAAATTTTGAAAGAGAAATTGGACAGTGATGTAATATAGCATTTAGAATTTGTGGACTTTACGACCTTTCAGTGACAGTTAAACGTGATGTTGACTAGTTAAAGTGAATGTTGTGTATAAATAATTGATCATTTTGTTTTGTGTCTGTATTCTCATACTTATCTACATGGAGTTAGCCAATTTGTGACAAGAATTTTAACTAACTGCAGATCCAGGTAAGTAGCAAAAGTAAATATGATTGTAATTATGGCATGTAGTATATGGATTACTCTTGTTATGCTCAGATTGTGCTTTTACCACTCATATTATTAATAATTACTTTTATACCTCTGGGTGGTTGGCAGATGGACTTAAAACAAAACAATTCTGGTTCACATTTAATATAATTTCCCTTTGATCTGGTACCTGGGTAACCAATCATTATGATCGATGGGTACCCGGTTGACTTTTCCTAAAATTTTGACATCTTTAGTAGAAATGTACCCTGAGGAGGATATCCAATGGAGAATGTTGCTAATGGTTTAAACAGTGAACATTATTCATACTTCCACAATGAGTGTAGTATCATTGCGGTCACCTTGTCCACAAACCATGCCAAGCCTTACAGAATTTACAGAATATATATGAAAAAAATATTATTTCAAGTGAAGATTTAATTTTTGCTATTCTCTGTGTACACTTTAAATGAAATCAGTACTGTGTAACTTCAACCTTTAGAAATGAATATACCGTTCATATGACTATTTTATTCATTGAAAGCTTTCCCCATATATCTTTGAACAATGTGTGTGTCAACACTCTGGACAATGTCCATAAACCTTGTTTTAGAATTCACACAAACTTGACAAAAGATTATTTCCAGAAACCATTAATAAATCTTCTTTATATTACACCTTGATATTCTTCCTCTACACTTTAAATCAAACCAGTACTGTGAATAAATAGTCTTCAGAACTCAAGATACAGTTCATATGGCTATTTTGTTCACTTAATGCTTTTACAAAATATATATATTTCAACAATGCATGTATCAACACTGTGACACAGTGTCCACAAACCATGCTTTCAGAATTCACACAAACACAAAGTTGTAAAATGGAATGCATCCCAATGAATTTAAATATAACCCGTTTCTATTGTACTTTCACTATCCTTGTTGTATACTTTTAATAAAAAAATGCATCAAGTCATTTAAATGATTAGAAATTGTGTACCCTTTTTACGACTACTAGTAGTATGTTATTCATATGAAATAACTCCCTATCAATTAAGCCATCTGCTCAATTCTTTTGACAGAATGAGTTCTATCAAATATTAGTTGATTGTCTTTCAGATGCATGAAATGCACAACTGTGTGTCTTTATGTACTTGCGAAAAGATTATACCTTCAACAAATATATTTAGGAGAAGTGTGTGTGTGTGATTTAGATTTTTAACGTAGTTTTAACAATTTTTCAGTCATATCGCTATGATGTCTGCAGTGTGACAGCTTATAGTGATGTCTAGCACTGGGGCATCATGCCGCAGACATGTGGCATGATGTTCCACCCAGTCACATTATCCTGACACCAGGCCAACCAGTCCTAACATTAACCTCTTAATGCTGAGCACCTAGTGAGGCAGCTGTTAGTACCATTTTTTAAAGTCTTTGGTATGACTCGGCCGGGGATCGAACCCATGACCTCCCACATCCGAGGCGGACGCTCTAACCACAAGGCCACCGGAGCGGTATAATATAATATAATATATAATACCTTCAACAAATATATTTAGGAGAAGACGAAAGAATCCATTTTAAAAAAATTTGCCAGACACCATAGTTTTAATTTCAAGCATAAAATCATTTAAGATGTGGTCTGAATATAAACAAATACTGATATTAATCGCGGGACCATTGAAGTAGTTAAGATGTATCACGGTTTCTTGTCCTAAGGCGAATTATTTAAATATCACAAAAGATGCATGAAATGAGGAGAGATCGTTTGACTTACAACCTATGTAAAGATTTTGGACAACATGTTCAAAGTGATTCTTTTTATTGTTATGCTAGGAATAACAAATTTGGGAGGTGAAATTGGAGAAAAATGTAGAAATGTCCCCTGTGTAGGCAATCCAATGGAGGATGTTGTTAATGGTATATAGAGTAAATGTTATTCATGATGTATCTTGTGCTTTCTAAAGAAATCTTGCTTCCACCATGAGTGTACCTATGAATTACCGACTTGAGAGGTGAAATTAAAGAAAAATGAAGAAATGTGCTAAAAGGAGGACTTTATTCACGATGTACCTATCATGCTTCCACAATGAGTGTAGCAACACTGTGGGGAATGTGTCCACAGACAATGCTTCCAAAATTCACAACAAAAAAAAAAACTGGTTAAAATTTTTTTATGTGAAGTGTAATAAATCTCCCTTATATTACATTTTTGCTATTCTTGTTGTATACATTAAATTGATTGAGTTCTGTGTTACTGCGGTGTTCAGAAATCAATATACCGATTATACAACTATTTGCACATTTCACACATAAACAAACTCACAAGAAAGAGTACCACCAATTAATTTAAATACAACTTCTTTCTATTACATTTTCTCTCTCCTATTTCTATACTCTTAATCAATAAGTATCAAGTCATTTAATGTTTGAAAACCTTTTGCACGACTACTAGTTATGTTATATAAATGAAATAACACCTATTAATTATGCCATCTGCTCCATTCTGGTGATAATATGAGTTGTATCAAACACTAGTATTGTATATGATCTTTCAGATGCATGAAAGGCTGTGGCTTTATGTATTCACATATATATAATACCCTCAACAAATAAGCTTAAGACAAAAAAATGCACATGAATTGTTTTTGGCAGCTACCAGTTTTGATTTCAAGTGTAAAATTAATTCATATGTAATCTGAATATAAACACATGTTGATATTAATCGAAGGACCATTGAAGTAGTTATTATCAATCACAGTCCCTTTTCCTAAGGTATACTATTTAATATCTTGAAAGATGCATGAGATGTTGAGAGCTCATTCAACTTTCAACCTATTTAAAGATCTCAGACAATGTGTCTGAAGAGTTTGTTTTTATGTTATGCCGGGAATAACCAATTCGTGAGGTAAGACTAAAGAAAAATGTAAAAATGTAACCTGAGGAGGACAAGCAGTGGAGAAAGTTGTAAATGGTTTATACATTTGATGTTATTCCTAATGTATCTGCTTTGCTTTCTAAAGACATGCCTTCACAATGAGTGTGCCAACATTGTGGATACCTTGTCCACACACCATGCTTACAGAATTAACACAAACTTGTTGGAGTATAACAAGTAAAGTTTAATAAATCATTTCTATTTTGCTGTTTTGCTATTCTTGTTTTACTTTCAATCAAATCAGTACTGTGTCACCTCAGTGAATATATATATATTCAACAAAGCATGCATAAACACTGTAGACACAGTATCTGCAAACCAAGATCTCAGAATTCACACATAGACAAATTTGTAAGAATCAGTATGCTTAATGAATTAAATATAACTTGTTTCTATTACATTTTCACTATACTTGTTTAATACTTCAGATCAAATAAATATTGAGACATATAAATCTTTAGAACTTGGTGTGTGTTTTTTACAACTATTTTGTTATACATGTGTGAATGAAATAACTCCTATCAATGAGCCCATTCTCAGTTCTTGTGATGATGTGGCTTTTATCAAATCATTTGGGCCTGAAATTTAAATGAGTGTCTCCTTATACACGGACTAGATTTGCATGGCATTTCACTTGAAAGTAATTATAGTGGTAACCACAACAATTTGTATACAAGTAATTGTAATTTCCATGAAAATCATTTTGTTAAAACTGTTAGGTATTTGTTGCCACAAATATTAAAAGAATTTGAGGATTAATATGTATTTTGTATGTCTGAAGATCCTGAAATACTAATTTCATTTTAAATTTTAACCAAATATTAGTCTTAAATACATTGCACAAATGATTTGAATTAAGTACATTAAAAGATGAGGGTCAATGCTTGCATAAAATTAGGTTATTCTTTTTAATTCACTCTGGTTTCACTTTCGCACAATTTTTCTGTGTTAATTCTTAAGGCATTGCTTGTGGACATGGTATCTACAATGTTTATACATGTACATGCATAACTGAAACATGATATATTTTAAAAAAGAACAACTCATAATATTCTGTATAACGTTCTATATATATATTATTTAAAGCTTTATATACTGTATGTACCCCCAAGTAACATTTCTTCATTTTAGTATCATCTAAGCTACCACATTAGCAATGTGTCCCATCAGGAAAAGAAAATCGCTTTGGACGCTTTGTGCACAGTGTTAAATTGCTTAAAATCAAGCGTGCTGTTCTTTTTCATATTATTTCCTATATGATTTTAAATAATCGGTTGCATGAAAATATCATTGCTGAACCTTAACTGATCTAATCAAAATCAAAATATCCTTATAGTCATACTACATTTTATTTATTTTTTCACTGGATGTATAATATTGCAGTGTGATAGATAGGTCTTAATTTAAAAAAAAAAAAACACAATTATTGGGGATATATGACATATTTGGCTGCATATATCTGAAAAAACTCTAAAACTCACTATTTTAGTTGTGCATATGAAAATCCACAAAATAGTATTTGAATAGTACTCATCAAAAAACAGTCAAACAAGAATTTATAATAATCATTTCACTACTTGATATTAAATTTTAAACTGATTGTCATATATATGGTACATTCTTTCTAAACCAGTAATAATTTAGACAATTTTAAATTCATTCAAAATATCCTATGGAAAAAAGTACAAATGCAGTATCAAATCAAACATTTAGCCCTCTTTGCAACTTGCATTGGTCCCTATGTTTAAAATTCACAGGGTACTGTTTGAGGACACTCTGTCAGCAGTAATTAAATGCGGAATGAACACAACATCTATTTAGACATCATTAGAAACAATACATAATGATATTCTTCCTTATTTTAGAATTTATCTACTAATATCCTTTTCAGACATTATATTTCTACATTTTTATTTTGTCTCGTCATCTCCTGTATTGACAATGTCTAGGATCACATAAACAAGAATTGCTTTGAACACATCCACAATCTTTATGCAAGTTGAAGTCAGATGAAATCTCCTTGTTTCAGGTTATAATTTCCTGGATATTGCTTAACGATTAAATAACAGGGCTACGGAATATTAACACTGATGGACGTGAATGCTCAAATGAGCCTTAATTCAAATAAGCATCTTTTCATTAGACTAACTTGCTGCTGATTTGGCGCTTGAAAATAACACTGTAATGTTCACAAACCAAAATTTATTACAATTATTATTTTTTTGTTTCTTTCATGCATATGAAGAGCATCATACTAGCATTTAACAGAATCACTATTTTCAAAACATTGGGTAAAAGACTGAAAGTCAACTTTAATTTCCTTATTAAAAGTATGTGCAAAATAGTCGTAAAAATGGTACACAGATTTGAAAACAATTATGTCATACAATACTGATTTGATTTAAAATATACAAGAATAATGAAAATGTTGTCTTGAACACAATGTTTTTTCTTAATTCACAAATCTGCTCTCCATGAAGTTCATATGTGCATCTTTGTAGCACGACACATTGAGAAAGAACTATAAATATTTTATTAATAACTTTATTTGCATCAATCAGTTTTCACCCTATCTGCCAAATATCCTTCATATTTTGGTTCCACCTCAGCTCTTGAAATGGCACTGTCTAGCAGCGCATGAAAAGAATCTGTTGGACACATTGGCTTCAATGTCTCCACTTGGTGAAAGCTAACAAAATTTCCGTAAGTCATACTAATGATGTTTGGATATTTCGTATTATTTAAACAATTAGATAGAGCTAAATACACATGGACTATATATTATTCAAAATAGCATCTACTTATAATCAGACTACATTTCAATGATTTTACACCTGAACTTAACAGTGTGTGTATAGTCAGGAGTTCATATACAAATAGCTCTTTTATTGAGGATAGTATTTTCTGGGCTACATTTATTATTAGAATTAAAAAGTTTTAAACTAATGTACAAATTTGCATGTGAAGAAACAGAATTGCATTGAATGTGTGTGATTAAACAATTGCATTGAAGGCACTGTAAACAAATGTTAACTCTGACTGCAATCAAATGAGCTGTCCTTATTTCTTTTTATTATTTCTGGGATTGGGATTTATTTTTAAATAATATGACAGTGGAAAATAATCTTTGATGGTTTTAAAAAATGTAACAATTAACAAATCAAAGGTAGCATCCCTTTATATGCAGACTACATTTTAATGGCTTCCCTTGAAACTGACAGTGTACAGGAACCTGCAATAATTAATACACATGTAAGTTCTAAATTTCAGAAAATAATGTGTTACTGATAGAAGGTCTGTGTGTTACATATATTATACAAGGCTTTACAACTTGGATTCAATTAACACATCTGAGAGATCACAAAATGGTATAAAAAATTTGAATAATTTAAACAACTAAATAGCAGGCATAAACGGAATTTTCAGTAATCATGTTGTTACTTAATTTTAAATTTTAAAAATTATCATAAAACTGGGCACTTTTATTGAAACTGTTGAGACATTAGTCAATTTTGTATCAAATCAAGTCATCTTTCCCACTTATATTTTTTCCTGTCTGTATTTTCTTAGATTTATGATTTTGGACAGTCTCCACTGAGATGAAACACATACTTAATATTGTCTCAATGTATCTAAAGTCTAACTATGGTTATATTCATTCTACATTTAAATGCTAGTGTATGGGATAGACAGCCACAACAATTCTTATGCAGATACTTTATATATATATATATATATATATAATCCTGCAACACATTCCTGATATGCCACATTTTAAATATAAATTTTTAAAAGACAGATTGAAGAAAAACAAATCAACCCTTGTATGAACTGAGGCAAATAAAGAATTATTCCATCACATGTTTACAAATTCTCATTACAAATTTCAGCCTTTTATGCTGAAACTGAGTGCAATTTGAGTAGGATACTTACCTACTAAATTGTTTATTTTCAGTGGAATAATTAAAGAATCATTTCTCCTAAGATAATACTATGAGTCATAAGTTACTTTGAATTATATTTCTCCATCACACAAAATATAAATATGAGTGATAAGTCAAGTAAATAAATGAAAATATGGTAATGTAGCCTAGTTTAGACCAGTGTTACAGGACCCGCTCAAAGAAAAACCCCCAAACTCACTTGTCCAGAGTAAGCCCAGTAAAACACTATGTTGAGAAAGTACTATAAAAGACTATATAAGTAACGCTGATTCATAGTGTTTACATACATTGAAATAAATTTAGCAGTGTTTATTTCATAGGGATAGTTCTTAGATCATCAAATGACCTGTAAATAATAAGCCTGAAGAATTAGACATTTATGGACCTTATCATATCCATTAGGCCATGAATTCAAATGATTATATCCTTAATATTGACTACGTTTTTTTAAATTTTTTGAAAGAGCACTAGGTCACATTATTTGGAGCAACATTTTATACACAGGGTCCAAATGATGCACATATCTTAATTAATGGAGTGAAAATACATTACTAACCATTTATTTTCACCTTTGTGTCTAAAATGATAAGTATAATTCGTCTCTTCAACTGTTATTGCCTTTTCTCCAATAACTTTCCTGCATATTCCAGGAGAAATACTGTTGAAAAACCTTGTTTGCAAAGATTCCCCAACCTGTAACATATGCAGAGTTTTGTATGTTATTCTAACAATAATGAATATCACTTATACATTACATTGAATTTTGTTGAAAAAATATTAAAAGTTAAAATAAGTATATTTCAGTCATATCAATGGAAAGCACAATTAGCATAGGGGTCATAGATAAATTTTTTGACAAATGCAATCAACAGTCAAATTTGTGACTACCTGCATATTAAACTACGTGTATATCCCAATTTGAGCACACTGCATTGGAAACATAGATGTCCAACTTGTAGGATAGAGTGAAACATATATTAAAAATTAAGATGTCATATATATATATGTATACATAAAGTTACAAAATATATGCGTGGAGCCCTGAGAGGATGATTTTTCAAAGCACTCACCTTTTCTGATCACTGGCATCTCACCCGTTTATGTGGGTTCAAGGTATGTGAGAAAGGTGCCAGTAGCTTTTTGTGGGTCAGTGGTTCTTACCAGTTTTTTCCCTGGGTTCTTCCTCCACTAATTATAGTGAATTTTAAATGTGGAGAAAGAATATTATCATACAGTCTAGATAATTAATAATCATAATCTTATGAGATTCTAACCTAGGTCCTATGTCACACTGTCATATAATTTTAGCTCTTGTCTAAAATTACTAAGAATATTGTATTATTATACTCTTGCAGTGTACATACCAAATCATTTTGTATGTTCTTTCATGCCCTGCAGTCATTTGGAGTTCACTTTTACATTCTCTGAAAAGATTCACTTGCTAGATGGATATCATGCTTAGCAGTATGTAAATAAGAAAAGCATTGCTGATTAATAATTATTTTAAATTCTACTACTGTAACAGTGAAGAATGCTGTAACTTAATGAAAACAATTCTGCAGAATTAGACCAAGCAAAAAAGTGAACTGTTTGCAACCTACTGAGTACCAGAAGGAAGCCTTAAAATTTAAATACAACATGAGTACATATATTATACAATGACAATTTGAATAATTGTCTTAAATACATCAATAATCATGTATCTACACTGATCTGACCATCAGTATAATAATTCTGAGAAGATAGTAGCCAAAATATCATGAAATTATGTATGTATTTAATGCAGTTTTTGTTTGTGTCATTTGTACTCCTATAGTTAGAGTATTTTCTTGTAGCTTGTACTTTATTTATCATAATAATTTGATTGAACCAGAAAGTTCAGTTAAAGTATTTATCATCTGCTCTGACTTTTACCATTATTCTCATATTAATGACAAAAACATGTGCAAGTGTTTATTTGTTTAGACACAATATCTGTGAGAATGTTGAGCTTGAATAGCTTCTGTGCAAGACTATTGTACAGGCAATATGTAGCATCTAGGCCATTATCAAAGTAATATCATCGTAAGAGAAAAATTGCAATGAGCATATATATTTTCTTTTATTTCACATAATGTGATGTAGCATACATTATTATGAAGTAAAATAATGACTTGAACATAAATAACACACACCATTCCCTCGATAACTCGTGCATGTTGGTGGATCCAAAGAAACAGACTACACTATAAGCAGCAGCACGAGTTACTTAGGGACCTAAAAAAAATACGCTAAACATCCAGAGAACCGCTGGGTTTGGTGGGGATACTGGGCTGTTTAATGACTGAATTCTCATTTTATAATCGCATTGAGAATAATTGTCAACAATGTTAACAGTATTTGATTGATCAACTGAAATGAGTTACATGACATACAACTGGGGCCGCTGGTTCTAATCATGTAGGCTTTATATGCCTTTTAACTTTTTTTTATTCATACCACCTCCTTTATTTGATTCAAAAGACATAAATAATGTGATAATAGAAAAGGAGGCCCACTTTTATTTAGTGCAACAATACAATAAATGCTTCCACTAGTTCAATATCAAAACACGGTGGGCACTTAATTAGGTTTTCAGAGCAATGCTCGGGGACATAGCTGTTACGATAGATTGACACATTTTACATTTAATTACGAGGACACATTGCATTTATGATAATTACACTGGAAAGGAACTAAAAGATAGAACTAGAACAAAAATTTCAACTGATAAAAAACATTTATTTAATTGTTGTTTATTTATTAAAGTACTGCCTCCACTAGGCGTGACATTTTCATTGATCGAAATTTACTTGAAAATCGTTAATTGCGGTTTAATAAGACTCTTGTTTTAAATGAAAATGTAACAAATTATATAACTTCTTATTAAAGTTGATATTTCATAATGTTGATTACAATTTCCAGGTCCTATCTACTGTTTTTGACAATAAAACAAGCGATATATCAAAATTTCCGCTACTAATTTTGATCACAATTTTCTTCAAATTAACAAAAATAGGGATCAATTTTTTTGGTATTTTCCTGTTTAAAAAATGGGATCCACGCCTGACCCCGTGTTATAAGTGGGTTCGCAAGTTATCAGGGTGCAAGTTATCAAGGGAGTGGTGTATTTAGAAAACATTGATTTTGTCATCAAGATTGAAACTACCTTTAAAATAGATACCAAGCATTTTGGAATATCCAGCATTCCAAATCTGTATTACAAGAACTGCAAAAGACTTTTATTTAAACATTATGCATCATTTTTTAGAAGTAATAAACAAGTTTGCAAGTAATTTCAAATTATATTCAGCATAATTATTAAATGAAGAGAATAGCCATTGTTCTGAAATGAAAGAACATATTCTCAGCTTTTTTTGTTCAGTTTTATCTTTATGAGAATAATGAAAAACATTGGACGGAATTGTTAGTTATATTTCCTTTTTTAGGGCTTAATTTACACTCAACCATAAAAACACAAAATAACACAAGAGACTCTTGCAGCTAATTCTATACATGTTATTAAAAACTGATTCTTACCTTTTTGAGTCTGTAGATCTTTTCTCCCCTGCTGCCACCTCAGATATGATATTTGATATCTTGCTAACGCACAAGGCAAGAATACCCAATAGGAAAAGAGCGATCGCATTATCCAATATCGCTGACATGCACAAACTGCAATATGTGTATGTGCAATGGGTTCACACACACTGGCTGCTTAGCAGGAATGTGGAAATATACACAAACATGGTGGGAAATAGTTCACAATGTCAGTTCGTTCTTTTGCTATTACAATCATTTATGTGAATCAGAGTAATAATTTACCAGAAGTTGGTGTCCAAAATGTAAAATGTGTCCATAACGAAGGTTTATACATTGGATCTTTGACCAGAATGCAGTAATATGAGTGCACACACACACATGAATGCCTCAACAAAAGTGCACTATATACCCACTCCATCAAAAAGAAAGAAGGGGAAGAATTGGGATCAGAAATAATTCTTTTTTTTTTGTTCCCATCATATGCTATAAAATAAATTGAATTTTGGGTAAAAAGCAAACAAAAACAGGCTTTAAGAAGTGCAAAAATCACCTTATGTAAAGGAAGCTTGCCATCACTGTCTGAAGTAAGAGGGTCAGCTTTATAATCTAAAAGAATCTGTACTATTTTCAAATGCCCTTGGTAGCAAGCTCTGTGAAGAGAGGTAACTCCGCCTGACTTGGTTTTTATATCTGGATTTGCTCCTCTTTGTAACAGCAATTCACATACTGCATAATGTCCATTCCTGGCTGCATAATGCTGAAGAAGTAAAAGCAATTACAGTAATCATGTGCCAAAGAAACAGTAACAGATTCTCCCCTGCCCATTAACTATCCTCAGTTTACCTCATGATCTTCTGTATCAGGAAAAACTATTTTATGAATTGCCATTAAAAGTTTGGTATCCTTCTCTAGAAGTAGATTGCATTTCTGACTTTCTTTACTCTTTCAATGGGAACAAATATGATGTCTAAATAATTATGTGCTCTGTTATTGGGGAAAATATACTTACAGAGATGTGTGCCCGCATTTACTCCCTTACATCACAGAAAAGAAATCTGTCACTGTTTTTCTAATAACAAGTTTTACTACATGTCATCAAGGGCATTCAACCAATCAAAAATCATTATCTGACTGATCCAACTAGGTGACTAACTCCATTCAAGCCACTGACTTAATCTGCATTTTTGTTTAAGAACTTAAAACTAATATTACCCCAATGTTCCAAGATTAACTTTGGGAAATTCTATGACTATGCAATTTTAGAATTTTCTGGCAAGTAAGACCAGAGGAAACTAAATATTTTCACCTACCAGAAATGGTGTTCTAACTATGTGTAATATGTATACTAAAATTTTGGATAAACAAAAAATTGGTGGCCATCTTATAAAACCACCCATTCTACAAAAAAAACCATGGCCTTATTGAAATGATGGTCCCTCTGGACATAATTGTAATAACATATATATATTTTGGTGACAGGCTTCTAATCAGGGATGGCTTCTCAAGAGAGGTACCACTGTATTCTTATACTGCATCACGCCTTAAGTGAAAAACTTGTTTGTATATAAATTCTCATGGTAATTAAAATTCTGTCACTATAAATAAATATTAGATATTTAGCCATTTTAAACTGTGACAGAAAGATGTAAATTAAACTGAAATAATGTATTTAGGTAAATTTGAATGCAAATAAACTGATGTTTGTGTCTCTTATTCTAATAGTTTCGATTACTCAAACACTGAATACACAAGATACTGAAATTCTGGATTTTTCAAACACCTGCAATAGCATCAGACTGAAGCATCAAATTACATGAATTGCTATATACAACTGCACAATGCTTGTCATAAAATCAAAATAACAGGCCCCATTTTAACAGTCAAATGTGCGTGTGTGTGTGTGTTAATCCAACTAGATGTAAACAGGAGCATATCCCCCTGCCTTCAGTGCCGTCTGTAAGCTAATTCTCTCTAATCACTAAACTACTGTGTTGTTTTCTGTTTATTCCAATTTTTTCTGTTTATATAATGTAGGATAAACTTGTCACTATTGCATATGTGTCTTTTTACATCCAAAAGGATTTATTTATAAATTTCATTATTGACAACAAGCATGTTTATTACACAAAAATGCCCTTGTTACAAAAAAAAATATGTTTTCGTTAACATAAGTGCCCCTCTTCCCCTCTGTAAGAAATCCCAAGTTGGAAGACCATATATATATATATATATATATATATATATATATATATATATAAATAAACACCAACATGTAGAATGTGTGACCGGTTTTGCTTTATTGCTTCATCAGACTGAATTCAAACTGAATTCAATATCATTGCTTATGTCATTAAATATATTCTGTTTCTAAGTGATCAATGATATAAACAATATGACATAAACAAGATGATGTCATAACTTACATTTTTAACATAATTGTTTGATTCTTTAACAAATAATTGACATGGAAATATGCATATACAATACAGATAAATGATATTTTAATACATAAAAATACATAAACCTGGATCTTAAAAATACATATATCTTTATTTATAACTATCTCAAAAATTTATGAATAAATAGAGATAAACAGTGTTATTAATATTTTTATTATGTATAATGCACATTTAAAAAATAATAATATATTATGTCTTGATATATTATTGAGGAATGTTCAATATTTCACTAGAACTCAAATTATGTAATAAAAAATTATGGTGTGCATAATACTTATAATCATAAAATAAATAAGTATTTTATAAATAATTAATCATAATATATTGAGAATTAATTTTAAAATGCACTTTCACTTTTAAAGAATTAGTAAACTTATTTTTATGATATTAGTTTATACTTTCACTAGTTAGGTTATTCTGTAAATTAGAATAATATAAAAATATTCTTAACTAATTGTAAACGGGATATAATTAAAACAAACAAAGTTTGATTAATGAATGTCGTATAGTGTTTTGGAATTTAGACCTTTTGGATACACAGTATTAAGACGGTTAATCAAATAGGTTTCCTTTAGCAGACATTCCATCTCAGAATCAGCTATAACAATAGGTTGAAAGGAGCAATCTTGCAAAGTATGGGAACTCTTGTTAAAATGTACAGCAATATGAGATGAAAATGATTCATCGATATAATTTTTTATGTCTGATCTATGTTGGTTCATACGTTTAGATATTTGTTGACTGGTTTGTCCAATATATTGCATGCCACATTTTTTGCATGTTATCAAATAAATAACATTTGATGTTATTTGATGCCCAATATATATATATATATATATATATATATATATATATATATATATATATATATATATATATATATATATATATATAATGAACAAACTGGTGTAATCTAATTGTTTCTATTTGTCTCCTTTGACAGACAGGATGTGAAATTGTCTACTTGGGTGCATCCATCCCTAATCACACTTCCTGGTCAGTTTACAGTATGTACTGGGTCAGACAGCATACAGCGTTCTTCTAAACATTCTGATAAAGTCAACTTAAAAGTGAATCTTTTTTTGGAACAAGCACAGACTTATGTAACTCCTATCATATATATACCATGATGATGTCCCTCTGGCAGAAAAAAATAGGAAAAAAGAGACCTCCTTATTTTCACAAGATAGTGATTAAAGGTCTGAGCAGCAGGGAGGGTGAACAGACCAATTTTGGAGCAAGTTATTTTTGAAAATAAAGCTTCCTATGAAAATGAAAATACAAGGTCAATAACATCAAACCGAAGCCTCTAACCAACCGAGATTTCTCTAATTGGGTTAGCTCATTTTGTTACTTTATTTTTTACGCTTACCCGGACACTCACTGTTGGTCGTCACCTTCCCTGCTGCTATAATTAAATTAATATTATATCGATAATGGAATCTCACACAGCTAGATTAGCTCAAGAGCAACTAGAGGCAATTAAAAGATATCTTCCGCTTTGTAATAATGTTAAACAACAGCTACAAGATCATCAGGAAACTAAAGTTGAATTCGCTGAAGATGCAGAACAGTTATTTAAACCAATTATCAAACCAACAAGGAAAATTGTTACAGCAACTGAGACAACACAAAAAGCTCTTGAAACATTACCTGTTAATATTGCTGGCCATATCCAAGCAGCTCAACCACCACCCGTTCAACCTCCTCAACCACCACCTGAAGAACGGCCACAAACTCAGCCAAGAATCAGAACTTATATAGCAGATAAATTCACACCTGAATGTATTGCCGCTATCATGGACCAAAACCAATTACTTGATATTGCCACGTTTGGATATCATAATAGAGATAAGTATGTAAAATCCGAATATATTAAATCTCACTTTATGCGATCTACGGTGATGGACTTGGTGATGTTGTTCAGGTCTATTCAGAAGGATAGCTCCAAAAGCAATACCGATTGCAAAGCAACTGGAAATGAAAGCTATTGATGTTCGTGAAAAAGGTCCTGGTGCTGTTTGGTGATGTTGCTAGCAAAGCATTCTCAGCAAATCAAGGATAGACTAGCATGATTAATACTATGGAAACCTCAGCCAGTAAACTTACTGTAATGGGGGCTTTAAAACATTAAAGCCTCCTTAATTGATTTGGCGTTTGTTTAACTAGGGAATGACCTCCCACAGTGTTATTGCCCAGTGTGGACGGATAGATGGAACATTAACAGATAGCTGAGCAAGGCTATTGAAAGAAATAAACAACTACGAGCCCCCTTTACTAATAAATAAAAATAAATTTAATCAATTAATACATAATCAAAATTTCACTTTTCAATCCAACAGATTTACTAAAATAAATGTAATAAATTAATACATAACCAAACTTTCACTTTTCAATCCAACAGATTTACATTGATAGAATTTAGTCACAGTGTTCAATTTACATCATATTACGAATGGTGAATTAATGAGTACAATTCCACGCTTGACAGCATCACCTGACGTCTGTCTCCTCTTGTCTTGTTTCCACGTCTAATGCGTGCGCTTTGGTCCCCTTTCTGAACCCTGACTATTCCAACCTCTCTTAGATGTGGATTTCCCTCTGACTCATCGGGTTTTCCTTTTCTTTTCCTTCTTCCTTCCTTCCTTCCTTTCTTCTTCCTTCCTTTTCCCTTCCTTCCTTTCTCGGTAGAGTATAAAACTGTTTCCTTAAATATAGAGTATTCCTCAAGCTAGACAAATTTCACAACTTATCTGTATATATATAAACTCTATTTGTTCGTATTCACATTAGCGATTCACACTGCATAAATTCTGACATAATGTGATCTTATATATAAACTCTCTTTGTTCGTATTCAGATTAGCGATTCACACTGTATAAATTCTTGACATAATGTGATCTTAACAAATAACTGTCCTTACAGATTTCTGTATTTTGGTAAGGTACACCGCTCTATTTAGTACAAATGACCTTAGCTCGAAGTTCATTGCCCTCGCCGCATGGCATTTGATTAGAAATTACCACGTGCCCTCTACACACAAATGTGGCCATATATACCAGCATACATTACTACATGTCTTATTTACATTTGACTAGTCAGTTCTGTCCAATAAGGTAAATGTTCAGTTACTTATGGCATAATATCCACTAAATTTAGCTACAGTAACCAATAACCTGCAAGATCTTTTAAGCATTGTGGAATCATATATAAATATGCAATTGTCATTAACTCACGATAACAATATCATCCTACACAGGAAATCAATTCATATATCATAAAAAAATATATGACACATTGAATATTAGGGATAATTCATAAATCCCCATGAAATACTGCATATTTGAGCATCCTTTGGGTTACATCATAAATTCCTATGGAATTCTACCCATTGAATATTTGATTACATGCAATCCATCAATTCTCTCAATGAACTAATAATTGTTAAATTAAAGAATCAAATTGCATAACACTGTAACATATCAACAGAGTCTTATGAAATGAATACACGATACATGCGTGAATCATAAGCATATCAACACATTTGCATAAAACAAACAAATGAAGTAGAATATTATATGGAAACTAAAATTGCATACCTTAATGCTGTTTCTTTCCACACAAACCGTGCGTCCTAGCACTACAGCCTGTCTTCCCTTTTTAAGACAGCTATCTGGCCTTTCTACGAGGGAAAACACTATTCTCAAGTTTCCCAAGGAGTCGGACCTTTTGTCTTCTCACAAGGCAAGAGTCGAACTAAAGAAATTTGTCTAAAGTTGCTCCTATAAATTCTCAGTCCCAAAGTGTACGCCTTAATTTTTACTGACCAATCGGAAGTAACTGTTCCTAAAATTCTCCCCTAATAATCATGTCTTTCATCAGATTTCACCAGCCTAAAATATGCTGCAATTAGCTTTCCTTTGAAGATCAATTATTTGACATAAAGTCCTCTTCCATCCGATACAGTCGGTAGTTCTATGTACTCTGTGTTACTATACCGTTACAATGACCTGGTCAATTCTACTGAAGCTTAACGTAGACCCTTTTATGTTTCAGAGATGAAATAAGAGAAATATCAGTAAACTTTCTCAAGACCTTTCTGGCTTGACTATGATAACTTCAAAGCACAATTTATTCAACCTTAAGTTTCAATAAGTCTTCAAAATTCGCCGCGTTACACTTACCCAGCACTGAAGTGATGCCTGCAAATGTTAGTAAAATAATAAATCAAGCTGCAAATCAAAAACTAGCAGAGTTGGCTGGTGTACCTGTATCAGAAAAAGAAAAAAATATAACTGCTAGTCTGATAGCAGGAAGTGGTCTTCGTGTTAGACGATAACAGATATAAAAAATGTTTAAATGTATATCTGATCTGGCATTTGACATGGATGCGCCAGTTCTCAAAGATGAATCTGTGCAAGGTTACCAATATTATTCTTATGACATATGCGAACCTAACGTATGTGGAAGAATCGAATTACAAGTTCAGGATACAAGCAGATATTTCTTACCCACTGAGGCATTCACTGAAGTAGAAGGAAGACTTTTACGAGATGATGGTACAGGAATCGGAATTGGTGATCAACCTGGTTTTGTTAACAATGGTATTATGGCGTTATTTAAAAGTGCCATATACATGATTGACGGAAGACCCATTGAATCATGCCTGGAAAATGTCAATATTGCCATGACAATACTTGGCCTTGCAAGATACAGCAATGATTACTCGAGATCAGCTGGTCCATCAATGATGTTTGCAAAGGATACAACTGATCATCCAGAAAGCAACTTCAACTTAGGATTTGCTGCATGTAGATTAATGTCAAATGATGAAGAAGAATTTTCATGTGTGATTCCACTATCACATATATTTGGATTTTGCAGACATGTTAGAAAGGTTATATTCAGAGCCAAGCATACAGCTGTACTTGTTAGAAAAGACAACAACAATGATGCACTCTGACGACTCGATGCAGTTGGTGCATGTATAGTAAGACTAACAAAACTTTCGTTGTGGATGCCAGTAATGACTCCAACAATACCTGAAGAATAACGTCTACTCTCTTTTATGAGTCAAGGTGGTAAATCAATGTTATCATGGTTGACGATGACAACAGACAGTATTTCAAGTGAAGTTGCTGGTTTATTTACATGGCATATAGCATCACAGCAGGGTGTTTCTGCACCACGACATATATTCATCGCATTTCAGGAAAATGCACGAGAAAACACAGAAACACGAAATCCAATGATGTTTGACACGCTTGGAGTTAGTGAAGTTTCTTTAAGGATAGCAGCAGGGAGGGCGAATCCTACAAAATTTTCAATAAGAGATGACACCAAAAAATAAAGTTTCCTGCAAAACAAAATACAAATGTCAATAATGTCAAAACCGAAATCTCTAACCGATCCGAAACTTTCCTATTTGGGTTAGCTTATTTTTGTTACTTTATTTTTTGACATTTATGTTTCTGTTTTTTTATGGCAAGTTTTTTTATGTGGCCACTCACACACTCTATGTCGTCGCCCACTGCTAATGTGTTTCTCAATCAAAAATTTTATCAAGACCTACACGATATCGCGATCGAGGATCATGTAAATTTATCGTGATAAATCCGTGTGGGGTAGCCTGCGCTTTTGAGAAGAAATTTTTGAATTTAATCATATCCATATCCCCTGAACACCAACTCTTATGAATGTTTCACAGAGTATGTGTATCGACTCCATTAAACACAACTAAAATATTGCAGTCATCTCTGATCACCTTAGATATTTGTGTATATAAATGAGTAACATATATAACATCAGTACTTTTGTGTCTGCCTCGAGAAAATATCCGAGCTGGATTTGATTGTTTGTCCAGCATCACATCATCATATACTACGAGATTATTGATACGTCCATCGAAATCATCCACAGATTGAGCTTCATCAATATCGGTGATAAAATCAACAATATCATTATCATCTTCATCTTCATCCAACGACTTCACTTCTTCATTAAAATCTTTAAGCACATCGTAGCATCGCTGATCATCTACAGATGGTACCACCAAATACAATTTATCCCACTTGAGCCAGCTCATTATTGGATTAAGCAATAATTGCATCTTACCAGACCCAGATGGACCTATTATAATTGCTCTGATAAAATTTGGTAGCGCTGGAAGATGCTTGATTGGCTCTTGCTTTCGTGTCGCTAAGAAATCAATGACATCCATGTTGTACAAATATAATAAGTAATATAGATTTATATTGTGTTTGATGCAGAGCATCCACTCCCACCAGTGGATTAACAACAATAACAACAAAAAATAAAAAGCATGCACTTACAGGCAAGTGTGTAAAATGTGGTACAAGCAAATACAAATTTATTTCGTCTCAAACAAAGACATGTGATGATATTGCTGCTTCACTGGGAAAATTACCAGGAACTCCATGGGCTAAATACCCAGGAGAAAAACATCTTCCTAGATGCAATTATTGTGGTCCTGGAACCCGACTTGATATCAGACTTGACAAACGAGACTAACCAAGACCAGGAGAGTATCCAATCAATGCGATTGATCGAGTGTGCCACATTCATGATGTCACGTATAAAAATAAAGATTTACAACAATGACATATTGCAGATGTAAAGTTGATTCATTCGTAAAATTCCATAAAAAATAAATCTCTCAGAGACAAACTTGCTAGCTTCCTAGTAAAATCTGCGATGAAAGGTAAACTAATGCTAGGGGCTGGTAATTAATCATAGATAACTATTATAATGGAATTGATTTATTATAGCCCAAGAGGATATTGGAGAGGTAGAGCAACGATTAGTAAACTTGCTGATGTGCAGGTGTCGCACGTTCTGTTGATGTGAATTGATTATGACAGGCAATATGGCAAATTTATCTACCACCACCTAAAAAAATTCAGTACGCACATTTTGATGTCAGCACTCCCAATTAAGTTCATCAAGCAAATATTTTGCGTTTACCTCATGATACTATTAAAACACATAGACATCAATCACGCACATAGAAATACGCGTTAACTGTCGTTGACGTTTCAAGTAGATATAAAGAAGCAGAACCACTAACATCTAAAACAGCAGCTGAAGTTGCATCTGCTTTTGAAAGAATTTATTAACGTGGTGGTCTACAATGGCCACATCTACTACAGGCTGATTCTGGCAAAGAATTTCTTTGTGCAGTATCATCTCTGATGAGAAAACATAATGTCAAAATCAGATGAGGACATACTGCAATTCATCGCGATCAGGCAATCGTTGAATGATTTAATCGAACACTTGCTGAGAGATTATTTGGATATCAATATGCAAAGGAAATATCCACGACCTTAAGTCCGTGGATAAAAGATCTCGTGAATGGGTTGCAAGACTACCAAGTGTGATAACTGCTTTAAATAATGAAATTACTTGTGCAACTTCCATGAAGCCCATCAGCGCAGTCAAAAAATAAAAAATGAAAAATAAAAAAAATAAAAAAATACGAATACAGCGACGTGACTCTTCCTCAAAACAATCAGTACTGGGTAATGTGACTGTAAGATATTTGTATGAAACTGGTGAACTTGAAGATGGTAAAAAAAAAGCAACTGATCCTATTTGGAGTGTGACCACATATAAAATTTCCAATGTGGTAAGATCCACGGGCAGACCTGCAATCTACAGACTATATTCAGCTGCTCCTCTGCGTGGATTTGTACACGAGTAATTCCTGAAGATACACAATTACCGCCGCCTTCACTTCTATAAAAGCAGAACACTAGCACCCCTACGTCGATTACACTCAAGACAGGTCAATATCACATTTTCACGTGTGTGACCGAGATTTCTATTAATTCTATCCACGGTGAATTGTCTTGGATTATTATTCGATTATTGCCACAACATTACTGTGTTACAGCTCGCACGATGATTATTCTGTTGTTGTTTCAATGTCATGATAAAATCAATAGAGATCAAATTCACGTTTATTTTTTTTTTGTCAGATTGCTGATAACCAAATAATTTTTTTTTTGTTGCCAACATCTTTAGTGTTTCTATCAGTCTGAGAGATAAACTAAATCTGACCATTCGATCCGATCATCGACAATCCAGATATTTGTATCAGAAATAGTTAATCCCTGTGATGAGTGAATCGTTATAGGATATCCTAGCGTCCACAGTGATTTGTCCATCGTTAACGCGCTCTCAACGGCATTCACATCAACAACAACAATATCATTAAGAACGTGTTTTTGTTTCTTATTCGTTCCTGGAAAATCGACCTTAATATTTTGTTTCGTGTATCTGCTGGGTGATAACAAAGCGGCACTGGCAAATCCGAAAATCTTTCCTTGTGTAACAGAAATAATTTCTCTTGGAGTGTATCACAAACTATCTTCCAACTTGCGATTATCAAATCAGTAGGCTTCCATAAATTCCAAAAATCATTCATCGGAGTTTCTGGAATTATTTCACGCATTATCTCACATTGCATCTTATCTGGCTGCAGTCTGATCAATCTTTTAAATTCTTTCAGTGGTTCACCAATAGCTCGTGATCATTAGTTATCTCCTCATAAGAATCTACAAACTTTTTCTGCCATTCGTGTGGAGATGATACAACAAAAGGTGGAGGTTGATCATAATCACTACACATGATAATCGGAGTATTTCTCGCCAACAGCGAATCAAGAAATATTTTTAATACCTCCAACGATACCGTACAGATCTCATCCCAAATAATAATCTAAGGAATATGTCTCTCACCCATTCGCTCAGGAGTCCATGTATCTCCCTTCCATCGAAAGAAACTGATATGTACACGAATTAACTCCACATTTGTTCATGTCTCATGCAAGTCTGTGTGGGTGTCAAAACAATCATATCGGCGGATTGATTTGTCAAAATAATTCAATCGCATGTATTGTTTTACCAGAACACCGCACCCGTTGAGATAAACAGTCTTATGACGGGTTACAGGCTCAAACACAAATGGAGCCAATGATAATTCCGATACACGATTATTTTTACAATAATTATCCTCAGAAATATAATCAGCAAATTCATAATAATCAAGAATCTGTTCTCGTTTTATTCTCCATTCACCCCAAGACGCGTCATTGGAAATTTTGTAACTGCTTCAGTCATTCTGTGTATTTTTTATTGATATAAAATGAATCTGTAGCAACCCTAACCGTGGTATCAGAAAATCTGTGTATCATCGATAGTAAATTTATGGAAACGTACGCAAGCATCGAAGATCTTAAATGAGTGAATTGTGGTGATTCACCTTCAGCTTATAAAAATGTTTCTTTTGGTTGAATCGGCAATTATAAAATCGAGTTCAGCATTATCTATGATTATTCTACAACAATGTTGTTTGTGATCGTACGATCCCCCTTGCGTAAATTTACCAATTATTTTTCTCCCACGATCCTTTGCGAGTTTATTTTCATAATCAGTTATATCAGGATTTTCATCATCAGAGTACAGTGTGACCCCGGTATAACACGGTAGTTGGGAGCCATGGAACCCGACCGTGTTATAGACCGAACCGTGTTATAAGCAACCAGGTCAGTTAGCTGAAGAAAATGATGCATGTACCCCCAAAAAATGTGCTCGGGGTGGGGGTGGGGGTAGGTAATAAATGCGGGCGCAATACGTGCTTCATTGGCACAGTTATCATCTTAAATCGATGCATATTAAATGAGAAATGCACCTGTAGTGAAAACAGAGAAGGCATGTATAATATTTTACTTCATTCAGAGAACCACGCATTGGTACATATACGTGTATACTGTTTATATATACATGTCAAATGTATAGCAATGAATAAAGTATCAACTTTATCACTGCACAGTAAAAGTGTTCCAGTCACGTTGGAAAATGAAACAATCCATCAGATTCCATTGCTTTTATTTACGTTCTGCACTAACTTCCTTTGAAGAAAGGCTCTTTGTTTTTATTGAAGATTGTAGTCGACTTTCTTTGATGAAGGGTGCGTGCGTTATTTAAGTCACCGCTAAAGGACAGCTTTAAAGAACCAAACAAATGCCCATTTCTTATTGTGGCAAGCAACATCAAAAACTTGTATTGCATGATTGAGACTGATTTTTTTTCCCCATCTGCTTAGTATGTTTTCATATAGGTGCTTCAAAGGCAATGTTTTCTTTGAAATTTCAGCAAACTATTTTATCTGGGTACATTTCTTTTAAAAATGAATTGGCCGTCGTATGGTCAATTGTAGTTACTGTACCTCCATGCCTATTGAACAGACAAGAGAGAGCTTCTTTTTTCTTTCTGTTTTTATTTTTTCATGTGTGGTAGTGGAGTGATGCTGCATTCCACGCATGCGTCAGAAATTTAAAGAAAGGATCAATCGACGATAGAGACAGGGATTACTACGGAAAATGTTAATGATTTGAAGGATTTAATTCTGAGTGAAAAGAAGAGGAATTTACTTACCATCCACATACAAATGTCAGCCTATGTAAATATATTAATTACTAGCGAGCGGCCGAAAATCCGACAAAAGATCTCCGCTACGAGAAATGTAAATGTGAAAAAAGCGGATATCTCAAAACATACAGTACTCATACTAGATGTCAACATAAGTGGATTATCGTTACGTATCGGCTCGTTCAAAGTAACACAAAGAAAGAGTGACTAAAACAAGCTTTGTAAATTTTAACAAAAATAATTTATTTCCCTAGAAAACACGGTGAAAAGGTAAATATGTGAAACAAGACTTACGATTTACGAAGAAGATCCAAAAATATGTTCTAAATTTGTGAAAACACATAAGTCCTGTGAATAAACAGTTCTAAATTGATACAGTCTGAATCTCAGTTCAGATCCAAGATGGCGGAAAATGACGTCAGACGAAGGCTAACAAAGAATGTCCAGAATTTTCACTGTAAACCACAATTAGTATTGTTCTGTTCCGATTTAGAAATAATTTCAACAAATGTCTTTGTCCAAAGCCAGTAGGGTTGTTCTCCAGGGAAAATAATTATTTAGAAAGTAGATGAAGTACAGCTACCACCACTAACAATACACATGTTGATTTACATACGTACGAATGAACAACTCTTTCCAGCACAGGAATACCTTTTCCTTAAGGTATTAGAAACTCTACAAGATGTTATGATGTGACTCTCAACTATGGCCGACTACGACTATGACTACGACTATGACTGACTTTCTTACAGATAACTAAGCATATAAAAGAAACTAATACGTCATTTCATGTACACACGCACGAAGCACACGTGTGATTTCGCAATCCATCTGGACATTACGAAAACCTGAACAAGTATCAGCCAATCATTTACATAGCTACTGCTGAATGTTTACTTGCGACGAATTTACTATCATGCAAAGCTCGTTCTTACATGACTCACATTTACGTTTTAAACAAATACGATGTTTCTAACAAACCATTAGACCCATGCAAACATATAATAATAATAATAATAATAATAATAATAATAATAATAATAATAATAATAATAACTACATTTAATGATGTAAAAATGAAATAAAAATGAAACAAAGAATTAGAAGAATTTAAATTTTAACACATATGTAAGTTAACTGCAGGGTCATAACAATTATGATATAACAATGCACTGTTAAGATGGTATGTCAATATGGACAAAGAATTTGTTTATGTAACAACAGATAAATTTCGGTGCATTTTATATCAACTTTGCGGCATGGGGCCTCTGAATTTCTCCACTCCAAATCAATGGCTATATATACAACTTTAAACAACCAACAATGTCGGTAATAAAAACAATCGCCACCAATAAGGAAAAAAAATCGCAATTTATGACATTGGTGACGCCCTGCGCGATCCCTAAATAAACTTTTCACACGTTATTTTTCGTACTTTTAAGAAGAAAACACTATTTTTTCGTGTACGAGAAAAATGCTTATAAAATTTCAGGATCGTCTTGTATTATTCAAACGCGATCTCTTCCCTAAAATGATCAAAAATATTTTTGGGCTTTTTTTTTGTACATTTAAGAAAGATTTTTTTTTTCGTGTATGAGAAAAATACATGTATATGAAATTTCGGGAGCCACACCACGACCGTGTTATATCCGAATTCGTGTTATAACGGAGCGTGCTATAGCGGGGTCGCACTGAATTTCTTCTGCTGTGGTAACCAAACTTGTTTCTGAGGATGATATGATATAATTGCTTCACTTAATGTCGATGACACCAAAATTCCCATATCAATCATATATCTAACTAAAACTATTGGAACCCAACATTTTTCTGAAAAATGTCTCCCAAACCAAACATAAACAACCGGATGGAGATTCCATGCTAACTCGAATGACTCAATGCATGCAAATCCGGACAGGTCAAAATCTGGTAAGGGTCCATTTATCTCAACTCTGGTCATCGTGTGTGTTGGATGTCCAGATCGCTTGAAATACTCAGAACATTCTCTGTATCCAAGAAAACTTCCGGGATAACATGCAACCATATAAACCGATATAGCATCTTTATAATCGTATTTAGTATTGCATAATCTGCCATGTCTGTATTTGATACAACTGCGTTGGATATCTTCAAGAAATTCCAATCGTATTGGTATCCATGAATTTTTCTTCAGAGTAGCGTGGGCAGCAACTGACGGAATGGTAAAACAATTACTGAATAATCATTCGACAGTGATTTCATCACTGCTATCAGTTATTGTTCGTGTATTTCAACGCAAGATTTTTCATTTCCTCATGGAGATATTCTGTACGATAAATATCTCCATTAGGCCATACAAACTGATCATAGCGATTTTTACTGCTGTTCACAGATTCTGAACTCTGAAACAATCACATGGATACAGGGTCACTCTTACTGATATTTCTGATAAAATAAAACATATCACCATTATAGAATTTAACAGTTCGATTTTGTGGAAATATTGTTATATCAGCAGTCCACGCGCGTGCGTTATGATTAACAATCTCTATCTAAGTTCCATTTTTTATGTTTCAATTCGTATAAAATCTCTCCGGTTAATGTCTTCACTCTTATTGGAAATCTTAATTTTTTTTTTCCAGTTCAGCAACATCTTTGAAATACACTCCAGTATCTTTAACTGTTTCTGCCCACTCATTAATTTTTTTACACCTTATATCTGTTAAACCATTTCCTCGTTTTGCATTGTGAAATATTCTGTAAGTCGCTCAACAACACAATTCAGGCGAGAAATTTTCATCGGTAGAAGTTTATCGACGTTAGGTTTATCATTCAGTAGATATATCGCATAAACAACAGCCGTTACAGAACATGCTCATTCATAATAAGGTCTATCAATTCCAGTCAGTATTCCTGGTTTTGAATTTTTATTTATCGTTACAATAACTCCATTATGACCCTGACGAGACACGCGAACAGGATCACATTTGTCATGGATAATCCATGTGTCGTCGTCTGTCGCTACGATAAATTTTATTCTAAAAATATATTTTCATGCAATATCAAGATAATTAATAATTGTCGCTGCTTGCTTGTCATTCATTGTAGTATCGACAACACCTTTTGTGTCGCTAACAATTCTGAATGTTGACCACACATAAGCTACAACATCATCGCGAAATTCTCTCTTGGATTCACTGATACAATTGATTAGAGTCTTATTTGTTAAATCAACCAATGCTCGCCTTGGTAATTGAGGGGTAGTTCTGTCGAGATCGAATCTGGCTTTAGAGGGCTTAATCACAGATAATCTCGCAAATTCTTCCATATTATAATTAAGCAAAATATATATTTAAATTGACGATTTTATATATATATATATATATATATATATATATATATATATATATATATATATATATATATATATATATATATATATATATATATATATATATAATATATAATGATTAAAGCAAAGAATAAGTGTAAGCGGCTCATGAACGGTGTTCAGTTCCTTGTAACAGGGCTTGCGTAAATGAATTCTGTGCATGTCACATGCAAAGTGTTCTTTGAGGGAGTCTTGGGCCAAAACTGTGCTTGAAGTGTGGTATTGGGGTTAGAGGAGAAACGCAGCTGTGTGTGCAATGCAGTGGTAAAAAATAAGAGAGCTGAAACGATATTATGATAACAAAAATAATACCGATGGAGTCGAATCTCCTATAAAAAGCGCCGAAGACTATCTCACCAGATTTTCACTCCAACAATCAAATAATAATTTATACAAATAATATTATTATATAAATGGAGCAAAATGAATTTGTGAAGCATCCCACCATTAAGAATTACGAGGCATCTCGTGATGGTATCATCAGGCACTGTTGATTAAAAAAACTAGTCGGTGTTGTTGATAATGTTGGTTATCTCAGATTTAATGCTGGGAAAAAAGATATTTATCTCATAAATTCATCTACGAATGTCTTTTTGGATTAATCGAAGACGGACTTGTGATCGATCACATCAATGGCAGAAAACTTTATAATTCTTTATGTAATTTAGGAGCTATTACACAGAGTCAAAATTGCAAGTTTGGTTGTATTGCTAAGCACGATAAATGAGCAAGTGTGGTTAAATCCGTGAACGCGACGACTGGCGAAGAAATAATATTTCAATCAATGATTGCAACTGGAAAATATTTTGATATTTGCATTCCTTCAGTTCAACGTGTCGCAAATAATATAACCAAATCGGCGTATTCCCCCCAAAAAACTAAAAATAACATTTCACTATCTCCCTATTGTATTAGATGATGAAGGGAGATAACTTCTGTCAAGCAACACTTTCTCCGCTAGAGTAATTAAGCAGTTGCCCCGCTTGCAAGTGTGTAATATTATATGAGTGCCACGATTGGTTTTCTTTACTGTTTCTCCACTGAGTGCAAATCCAGGTAAGTTATTTTTAACTCTTACAGGTACATGTACTTTAACCTCCTGAATGACATCCAGCAGAAATGTATGTATAATTATTAAATGCAAGTATTTCATATGGTGTGTTTGGAAAATTGAAATATAAACCCACACTGCAGTTTACAGCAATTGTGATTTATTCAGTATACTGATCACTTGTAGGAACTGCCCGTTAGGTAACTTCAGTGTAAGTCACGCACCGCTTGCGTGTGCAGCCCAGGTAAGTTATGTTTAAATCTCCAGGTAAGATATCTGTATACAGCAGACCTACATGTACTTTAACTCCCGGATGACATCCTGCAGAAATGTATGTGCGATTATTAAATGCAGGTATTTTATACAGTATATTTTATATAGTGTGTTTGGAAATTGAAATAAATCCACACCGCAGTTTACAGTAATTGTAATTTATTCAGTATACTGGTCGCACGTAAGTTGCCTGTCTAACAGGTAACTTCGTAATAATTTCTGAAAACATATATTTGTAAGAATGAGTTCGTGGCGCAATGCTATAGTAGTGAATTCTCATACTCGAGGTCTAGAGTTCAAATCCAGTGACTGACACATTGTCGATGGTGGGCGGTATTGCCAATTTTTCATAATAAGTGGGGGGCTCAAAGCCCCAAGGGATTTCATGTACACCTCCTCACCACGTCGAACAATGTGGTGGGCGTTGTTTTTCACTCACCCCGGGGTTTGATTTAGGGGGGTGTACATGAAACTGGAGCCTCCAAAATAAACAGTAGCGTGATGCAGCTCTCAATCTCACTGAAGGGTACCCCACACAAGGACATTCAGAAAGAATGTCGCCAGAAAAAAAACCATGAAGGGTGCCCCATACAAGCCATAAGAAAGGCATCAATCAAGGGATTCTTCATGGAACAGCAAATACTGGCAATGAATAAATGAAGGGACCTCGTGGAATGATAACCGCTTATCATTGCTACTGTTTATTTTTGTTGAGAAATATTATTTTTATTCTGATTCTGATTCAGATTTATTTTTATGTTTATTCTGATTCTGATTCAGATTTATTTTTATTTTTATTCAGATTCAGAAAATATTTTTATTTTAAACAAATATTTATCATATAATTCCAAAAATATTCATGCAATTATTTCTGAGATAAAAAATTAAATGATGATGCTAAAGAATTATCAGAACAACTGGGCCCTGAAAAAATTATAAATGATTTTGAAGTGCTACAGGAACGGAAATATGATGGGAGATATACACTAGCAGCTGAGTATAGATTCATTAAGTTATTTCAACAAGCAATGAAGCAATCTCTACTTTATGTCGATGATAATGATATTCGAAAATTTGTTTCACTTTGCAAGCGCGATTGAGAAAGTTAGATCAGAATTATCACGTGAATATGAAACAAAAAAGATAATGAGTTCACGTGTGCGACAGCTGAAGAAATTTATGTACGATTGTAAACTCAGTGACAAGGTCGCTACAGAAGAAGTTACTGACTAAAGTCAAATAGGATTATGAAAGTGGCTCAGATTCAGATTATAATATTTATTCTATTCAAATTCATATTATAATATTTATTTTTATTCTGATACAGATTCATATTATATATTTTTATTCTGATACAGATTCAGATTATACTATCAATTTTTAATCTGATTTAGTTTTTAAGTTTTATAAAGAGAGATTTTTGTTATTTTGAGTACAATTTACCCCCATCGATTTTCAGAATTTAGTCTGATTTTTAGTCGGATATTTACCCCATCAAATTCTGGAATCTGGACAATAATTATAATTTTAAGTACCATTTACCCCGTCAAATTACGAAGTCTGGACGATAATTATAATTTTTAGTACCATTTACCCCATCAAAATTAGAAAATCAGTCCAAAAGCAATAAAAATAAAATTTTCATTATAATAAAATTTATTCTTGTTGTTGGTCAGTAAAAATATTTTATTGTTTCAACGTAATTTTCTCACCAAAAATATAATTTTGAGCACCATTTACCCCATCGATTTTCAGAGTTTAGTCTGATTTTGATTTTTACTCGGATATTTCCCCCATCGATTTTCAGAATTCAGTCTGATTTTGATTTCTAATTGGGTATTTCCCCAATCGATTTTCAGAATTTAGTCTGATTTTCAGAAAAAAAAATAAAAAAAATTCATTATAATATTTATATTGATTCAGATTCAGATTATAATATTTATTCTGACACAGATTCAGATTATAATATTTATTCTCATACAAATTTATTCAGATTCAGATTTGTTTCTATTTTTATTCAGAATCAGATTATATTTATTCAGATTATAATATTTATTCTGATTCAGATTTTTTTTGGGGGGGGGCTTTCCATTAATTAAGAATTTTCTACTATATCAATTACATGATCGATAATCTTACTAAGAAGATTGTTTGGACAATAATAATACACCATCAATTGTTGTTGCGCATGGGTTAGTTTTTCTATCTCGGCAATTATTCCATCCATTATATTTATTTGTGTAATTTAATTTGAGAAGAGACCAGTCACGAACGCGAAGATCTTGCGATGACGCTCTATGAGCGTACATACAAACTTATTACCAGAACTTCATTCCTCAAATCAAGTAAGTGTCCGGCCTGGTCAGTAAGTTTAAAATGTATCCGTGATAATAGCGGATTATGGCATCGCAGATAAACCGGATTAACCGGCACTGACACAGTTAAAAACCCAGGAGGTACTTCGGGGGTAAATGAATATAAGATATATCTCTGTTGTGCTTGCTTGGATTTTTCAGTATCTACTTGATAACTTCCATCAGTAGCATCACACACCAAATTAACTGCGATCGTTGATGTGATCACGACAACACATGGTGATATATGCCGACCTCCACCGTGTGGATCATTGTGATGTCTGAGAATAATCGTCGGTGGGTATATTTTTCTCCGTGATTCAACGACTTTGGGAAAATTTTCATCGATTATATCGTTAACTGATTTTCTTAAAATATCAGAGTTATATTCCGGTATTATAAATGTTAGTAATTGTTCGTCGGTTATTTTAAAATGATCGAGAAATAATTGTTTAATGCTTACTTTTTGTAGTGGGTGAACGGATGGAGTAATACTTTTGGTAATCACTGTTTCAATGATTTTTTTAATAAATATATAGGTTTGATGCAACTTGGTTTAAATGTTGCATGGTGTCAATGATCTGTTGCTTTATATCATCGTTGTAATATTGTCTTACAGAAGAGAACAGATTTCGCAGAATATTGCTTTCTCGCTTGTGTTCGAATTTAATGTTATCGGAAAAATACAAAAAAATCTCATCGTTGAAGACCCAGTTTTTATCGCTGTTAAGAACAAAAATTGGCTGAGAGAATTCAGGAAGTTTTTCACCGGTAGACGCGATGAAAGTTTTTACTGCACTCTCCGTCAATCCTCTCATCCAATGAAGTCCTTTTCGATATTCCGGAAATTTTTCAAATATTTTTTGTCCCTGTCGAGGTCGGATCGTTTAGGTTCTGGTGGTCCTTGATAAACAGGTGCTACCTCTGGCCATCTAATACGCTTCTCATCGATGATTGATATATATCTACGGCGTAGTCGGGTGTTGATATTTCTATCAGAGCTGATAATGTTGGTTCATGAACTGTAATAGTGATTTTAGATTCTTTTCCTGTGATAGATATGATTCTGCTTTGGAATTCATCATTGATCTGTTCGATTTGATAACTGCCAGTAAGAATACCAACAACCTGCCAATCTGGAGTAATATCACATTTATTCTTATAAGAAAACACTAATGAGTTATTTGCGGGCAAACCGCCAAATGATTTTGATCTAATATTTGGCCAGCTGTGATATACTCGCAATTATGCTAATGCTATTTCTTTGGCTGAAATTGCTGTTGGAAAGATAACGTTGAATTCAGGATTAGTTGAGCTCGTTGATATCATCGTAGTTGTTGGCGGTGTTGTATTAGCGACGATTTGTTGTAGTTCTTGTGATGTCATCGTTGATGATATTATTATTATTTACTTCCTGATTTTAAATCAGGATTTAAATTGAGGTGACTCTGTCTTTATTTCCGACAAGGGAGTTTGGTTTCCAGCTGCCAAACCGGAGGTGTCGCTGTAAACCTTAATCATTTCTGCGAATTCCTGATCTGATATTATTCCATCATTGAGTCCTGATGATATCAGCGATGATAATTTGGCGTGTGCGTGTGTTGCCGCTGATAATAACATTTGATATTCATGTAATTTATCAGTCGCACACGTAGATATCTTGTTTGCAATTATATTAAAAATACCAGCAACATCGGTTATAACTCCAACACCAATTCATATTACTGATGCTATTATGTATGTGGCTGATAATGATCCGATTACAGTTGCTGATCCAGCGACTACGGCAGATGCAGAATATACAATTATGTCAGTAACAATGACACGTCTACAGTATTTTTTTTATTTTTACTGTATACTCGTCAATGATATTTTTCAGTTGGGTCTGTAACAAACACTTGCTCGTATATGTTATTTGTTTACAAAATTTAGATCTGACGTTTGTGAAATCATATAATCTAAAGTATTAAGGAATCAATTGAGGTGTTTCAGCGACAAATTCCAGACACCACCAGTAAGACGCTGCGGTTAATTTTTTATCAGACGGTTCCAGTATAAACGTTTCTTCGACCGCTTGATTTAACACAATAGACACGGTTCCAGAAAAAGTACCGCTTGAATGACGCCATGGAAATGTGGTAAATATCCAAAATTTTGCAGAGCTGAACACGGACAGCCTATACACACCAGAGACTTCCGCGGAATGTTTGATAGTGTTATTTTGCTGTGAACATGTTGATGATCCTGATGATACTCTGTATACCACGTTGATGATCTGCTTGTGAGGAATTTTAATCAGATTAGTTTTTTTCACGATATCAGGAATTCCACTGATAACATCTTCAAGTTTTGTGTTAATTTCAGAGAGTTTTATGTCAACAAACAATGGATTTCCAAAGAAATCCTCTGCAATTTTATTAAGTTTTTGAAAATTTCTACGAGTATTTAAAAACATATTTACGTGAACGCAGATCGCAGTGTGGTTAATTTGTCATCGATTATAGTATCTTTATCATCAACATATTTCTTTGTTGCGGCATCTTCATCACTTGTTGGTTCTCTTATAACAACGATTTTATTTCCGTTCATATTGATTTTACCTGTCATTGTATCACCGGTGGATCGTAAACGATCAGCAACACTTTTTCTAATTTCATTTCTGATAGTTGCGATTGATACAGTTCAGTCTTTGAGTCTACCGGCTTCAGTAAATACTGTAATATTATCCGTGGTAGCATCGAGAACTCTACGAATTATGTCGATCCACTTAATATTACTCGTCTTTAAAACACCGTATTTATCCTGAAAAATAACTTCATCCTGGTCAACTCCAGAGAGGTTCATAATATCAGCAAGATCATCTCTAGTAGCGTACTTCGAGAAATCAATATCATCTTTTTTGTCTTGTCTTTGATAGAGGATCTTCCATAAATATCAACCATTATATGATCAGTGATTATTTAAAACAGAACTCGTGTACATATGTACAACTTTATGAGGTGCATCGGAAGATTTTCAAATAGCATCGAGTACAGCGAGTACTTCACGGCCGCATATTGGCGGATCAGTTATTGTCTGTGTTGGTAATGTTGAATACCATACGGGAGTTTGCACCCTGCTGATATATTTTAAAAATTCCTTCGGTGGTGCCAGTCCATACGAATCAAAATAAATAATTCCACGTGGATCAATCGCGTATGCAACCCAATGAATACCTGGACCAGACCTTCCATCAAGATTGAGGATACCGGCCTCAACACGATTTGGTTGTTTTGGTAATTGGTCACACATAAAACATCTCTGAAGTTTTTGATGTTTAGTCGCGCAACAGCATCAAGTAATTCAAAATTGGACATGGGAAGTATCAACGATGTGTTCCGGGAAGTCTTAGACCTGTCCCTTCTTTTTTGGAAGTTTTTATTCCTTGTCCTGTTGCTTTCTTCAATGCAATCCCTGCTGCAGTTCCAACAGCTCCAAGTGCACTGCTTTTGCAACAGCTGGAGCTGCAGCGGCTATCAACGCTTGTATAGCTGCGAGAAGTGGAAATTTACCACCTGTCTTGGCAATGTCGCTAATGGCACCCGCAGACAAATAAGGTCGTACGCCGGTCTTTGATCGTTTGGCGTCATTGAAGTGCCTGAGTTGACGTTCTATGTTTGTTTTCATTCCCGAATTCTTTTTTCATACTGATTGTAGCTTTTTAATCTGACCAGGAGTCAGAGTAACAATGACATGATGATATTACATTATAATCTCATGATCGATTTAATTACATGTTTTCTACTGGAGCATCAATGACTCATTCGTCCACCAACACCTTCATGCAACATTGTTTTATCTGACAGTATAACAGCGATTGCTCTGTAATTAGCAATTACTCCTCTTGCCACACAAACTCGAAAGTGTATATCAACTACTGATTGTCAGAACAAATCCAAGTGTTCCAATGAGAAATAATAGATCGGATACAGTGTTGTAAAATCCAGCTGAGATATTTGCAAACCAGTATCAACATTTTGATCACGTCCCATGAATGTCATCAAACGATGACATGCACGTGCAACATGATTATTTTCAAAATCCAGTAATATATCCTCAGCTGGTTCTTGATCTCCATTTATTTGCAAAGAAACTTCAGTAACTCTAAGGTTGTCAAATATTATTACACTACATAACTGTTGAGTTTCCTCGTGTAGCATCTTGGAAAGCAGTAAATATATGCCGCGGTGCAGAGACACCTTGCTGTCATGCTATCTGCCATGAGATTAAACAATAAATGTTACTTTGAACACTATCTGTGGTCATCGTCAACCATGACAATGATGATTTACCACCTCCCTTGACTCATGAAAGAAAGCAAACGTTCTTCTTCAGGTATTGATGGAGTCATTACTGGCATCCACAATGAAAGTTTTGTCAGTATTACTTTTCCATGAAGTGCCGCAGTTGCAGCTGGATCAACTCCTTCAGCGTGCCATATTGCATCAAAGTCGGTAGGTTTTCTCTCAAGAACGATTGTGTGTTTTGCCCCGAAGATAAACTTTCTAACATTTCTACAAAATCCAAAGATATGTGACTGGAATTGCACATGAAAATCCTTCATTGTCGTTCAACATTGATCGACGTGTTGCGAATACCAAGTTGCGAATACCAAGTTGAAATTTTAATTCATTAATACTATTGTCCCCAGCTGCATTTAGTGTTACGTTTCTGTTTTCTGGATGATCAGTTGTATCCTTTGCAAACATCACTGATGAACCAGCTTATCTCGAGTAATCATCGCTGTATCTTGCAAGGCCAAGTATCGTTGTGGCAACGTCGATGTCGTTATGACAAACTTCAATTTCCCGACCATCATTCATGTATGTGGCACTTTTAAATAACGTATGACGCCATTATTAACAAAACCAACCCGATCACCAATTCTGTAATCTGTATTATCTAATTTTAAAAGTCTACCTTCGATCTCAGTGAATGCCTCAGCGGGTACGAAATATCTACTTGTATCCTGAACTTGTAATTCGATTCTTCCACGTTCGTCAGGTACACGTGCGTCATAAGAATAATACTGATAATCACGTACCGATTCATCTTTGAGAACTGGTGCGTTGCGGGATCAGATATACGTCTGAACATCTTTATTATATTTGTTATCGTCTAACACGAAGACTACTTCCTGCTATCAGACTAGCAGCTATATTTTTTTTTCCTTTTTCTTTTCCTGATAAGGGTACACCAGCCATCGATGGCAATGCCACTGCTGCTAGTTCTTGATTCGCAGCCAGATTTATTATTTTACTAACATTTTCAGGCAGAGCCAACTCAGCTAGTTTTGGATTCGCAGCCTGACTTATTATCTTACTAACATTTGCAGGCATAACTTCTGTGCTGGGTAATTTTACTGGCTGAAGTTTTCGTCATACTAATCATGCTAGTCTATCCTTGCTTGCTGAGAATGCTCTACAGGCAACATCACCAACAACACCAATACCTTTATCACGAATAACATCAATATCTTTCATCCCCAGTTGCTTTGCAATCGGTATTGCTTTTGGGGCTATCCTTGTAAATAGACCCTGAACAACGTCACTGAGTCCATCTCCGTAGAACGATTTATATGTAGGTAATCGCGAATTTATCACCCTGACCATGATTGGCCCACGGTGAGTATTATGTATAATCATCTTATTTTCTTGTCACTGATCTAATTGTATACCCTTAATCAATCACTGCTGTAATCATCGGCGATTTCATCAATGAGGGATCGATAAACATTAATATCCGTGATACCACCTGTAAATAATCTCTGACAAATATCAGCTGCGTCATTAATGATTTCTGGGTTATTATTACCAGCTCGTTTTCCACCAATTAGAATTTCTAACCGTTCAACATCGGCAAGGACGTTGCTGGGACATGGAGTAATAAGACCACTTCCAGTTGTTTCTTTCTTACTTGGTGAATGTAATTCCCTCCTTCGTCTAATTTCTTCAGATTCCAAATCTTCTTCTTCTTTTTGTTTCCTTGCTCGTTCAACCTCGTTAAGTTTCGACTTTGTTTCATTTTCTATTCGTTTTCTTGATTGTTTAGCTTCTTCAAGTTTTGACTTCATTTCTTCTTCTCTTTGTTCTCTTGCTTGTTTTATTTTGTTCAATACACTCATCTACTGCCCGGTTAAAAATATCAAACTGATCAATATCTCTCTCAGTTCTGATTTGCGGAGTGTAAGTAGCGATGCGATATACATCCTTAATCCAATCGACAGATCTCATAGTTTTAACATATTCGGGTTTTACATATTTTTCTCTTTCATAATATTCATACGCGGCAATATTCATTACTCGGTCTTTGTCCCTGATAGCGGCAAGACCTTCAGGCGTGAATTTATCTGTGATGCTAGTTCTAATTCTTGGAAGAGGTTGTTGCTGATCAGGAGGTGGCGTTTGAGGAAGTTGAAGACGCCCAGAATTATCAACAGGTATGTTTCAAGAGCTTTGTGTGTTGCCTCAGTTGCTGTAACAATTTTCTTGGTTGGTTCGACAATTGGTTTAAATAACTGTTCTGTACCCTCTGTAAATTCCATCTGAGACTCCTGACGCGCTTGTAATTGTTGCTTGACAGAATCACGGAAGGGAAGATATTTCTTAATTGCCTCTAGTCGCTGTCGAGCTAGTTTAGCTGTGTGAGATTCCATTATTGATATAATACTGATTTAATTAAGCCACACCCACACAGCAGCAGGGAGGGCGACAACAAAGAGTGAGTGAGCGGTTACATAAACAAACACGCCATAAAAAAACAAAAACATAAATGTAAAAAAATAAAGTAACAAAAATAAGCTAACCCAAACAGGAAAATTTCGGGTCGGTTAGAGATTTCGGTTTTTGACGTTATTGACGTTTGTATTTTCGTTTTTGTAGGAAGCTTTAGTTTTCAGCTAAATCTCTAACTGAAACTTTTGTAGGATTCGCCCTCCCTGCTGCTAGGATAAATGGGCATCAGGAACCGTCCGCAGAAGTATTACTGAGTTCTGATAGCAATCATGTAGCACATGCTTATCATCGGTTGATGACATTTATAGGGCGTGATCAGAATGTTGATTCTGGTTTGCAGATATCTCAGCGTGATTTTACAACGATGTATCCAATATATTACTTTTCGTTTGAACATCTAGATTTATTCAGGCAATCTGTCGTTGATATACACTTCCGAGCATGATCACCACCAAGAATACCTGGTCCACCTGTTATTTCTGGTGGTTATAGAGCAACTGCTGTTATACTCTCAGACAAAACAATGCCAGTTGAAGGTGTTGGTGGACGAATGAGAGTCATTGATGCCCGAGTCGAAAACATATAATTAAATCGCTCATGATAAATATAATGTCATATCATCATGTTAGTGTCAGCCTGACTCCTGGTCAGATTAAAAACCTACAATCAGTATCAAAAGAGAAATGTGGAATAAAAATATCACTAAAAAAAGAACAAATCGAAGGTGGTCCAAATAAACTATCATTGTCAGAACGTCAACTCAGGCACTTCAGTGAAGCCAAACGATCAAAGACCGGCATACAACTTAATCTTTCTGCGGGTGCCATTAAAGAGATCGCTAAGACAGGTGGTATATTTCCACTTCTTGCAGCTATACCAGCGCTGATAACCACTGCTGCAGTGGTTATCAACGCTGGTATAGCTGCAAGAAGTGGAAATATACCACCCGTCTGTTGCAAAAGCAGCTGCACTTGCTGCTGTCGGAACTGCTGCTGGAATGGCACTGAAGAAACCAGCAGGTCACGGAATAAAAACTTCCAAAAAGAAGGGAACGGGTCTAAGACTGCCAGGAACTCCCCATTCGTGGTACGGAAAGGGTTTAAGACTTCCCGGGACACTTCGTTGATTCTTCCTATGTCCAATTTTGATTTACTTGATGCTGCTAAAACATCCAAAATTTTAGGTGTTTTTATGCGTGATCAATTACCAAAACAACAAAAACAATGTTGAAACTGGTATCATTAATCTCGATTGAAGTTCTGTAACCGATTCTACAATGTGTGGCCCTAAAGTATATGCTGTACACGACGCTGTGTCAAGGTCCCTAATGCCACCTCATTAAGTCGTGCACGAGTATACCACGTTGTCCAACATTTTAAACAGGTATTAAAATATAATGGTAGATATTTACGGAAGATCTTCTCGCCTGAGTAAAACTCAGCAAGGTGATTTATCCAAATATGCAACTCATCACGATGTGACGGAAGAACTCGCTAATCTTTTGAGTCTTGCAAATGTGGACCAAAATGAAGTCGTTGTTTTTCAAGATAAACAAGGACGATTAAAGACGAGCAATATCCCGTTGACAGATATTATTCTGCGAGTTCCAGGCGCGACAGAAGATAACTTAGTGGTATTTACTAAAAACGGTAAAATTAAAAATTCAAATGAATGAGTCTTAACACTCATGGGAGAAATTGCTGGATGTATCAGAAGAACTGGGGATACTATGTATGGCGATCTCAACATGAACAAAAATACTATTATTAATGTGAAAGAGCCAAAATCAGACGACGATGTGGCAACAAAAAGATACGTAGACATCTGATAGTGATGATCATTTACTAACCGCCGGTGATACAATAACTGGTTCTCTCAATCTGAATAATAGTAAAATTACCGGTCTTGGAGAACCAGAATCAAACGATGATGCCACAACAAAGAAATATGTCGACAATAGCAACATCGCGATGATGACATCGTTAATGAAAATCAGTGATGGAATGACCACATTTAGATCTGAGTTTACTACTCAAGTAAACTCGTTTACAAATTTTCGTAGAAACACAAATAAAATCATTCATGAATTTTTTAGAAATTCAGCGGTTATTGATATTAAACTCTCTGAAATCAAAAAGATCACCGATGGTGTAGTACATACAGTAGCGTCTGGATCAGCATTATGGGAACCACTCAATAAATCCATCAAACATACAACTAAGGTTACCGGTATATACAGATTCTGAGTACTCGGCGCTACAACATTTACAATAACTACCACATTTTCACTACGTCGTTATCCAGTTAGTGGATCTTCTGGATTTATGTTAGTAGTACTGGATCAAAACAACGAGGAAACATTTGTTTTGGAACCCCCCAAAAACCCCAACTCGGTTTGTTTTATTATTGGTGTCTTGAATTAGTTGTTAAACTTCCACCTACTTAAAATATAATGAATCAAACCCCAATCGACGTTCAACGTTTTAGATACTAGCAAGTATGTTCGTGGCATAACCAACTGAAAAATATCATCGAAGAGTATACAGTTGTTAAAAAAAAAAAAAAAAAAAAAAAAAAAAAAAAAAAAAAAAAAAAATTACCGCAGACGTGTCGTTGTTACTGATATAATTGTAAACTCTGCATCTGCGGTTATCGCTGGAACAGTAACGGTCATCGGCGCATTATCAGCCACGTACGTGATAGCACCAGTAATAGGAATTGGCGTTTCAGTTGCAAAAGGAATTTCTGGTGTTCTTAATATCATCGCAAAAAAATATCCACATGCGCGGTTGATAAATTACACGAATATACAATAAAGTTGCATACAGAAACACGCGCATACGCAAAATTATCTTCGTTGATATCATCAGGTCTCAACGATGGAATATCAGATCAGGAATTCACAGAAATGATTAAGATTTACCACGAGGCCCTGATTGTGTCAGGGGACAAGATAGAAGCTACGAAAAACGATATTAGACCCCTGATTTAGAATCAGGATTTAAAAATAATAATGTCGCTAATGACAACGTCATCAGAATTACTACAACAGATCGTCGCTAATACGACTCCGTCAAAACCACGATGATATCAGCTAGCTCAACCAATCCTGAGTTCAACCTTAGCTTTCCAACCGCGATTCCAGCGAAGGAAATAGCACTAGCACAATTACAAGTGTATTATAGGTGGCCAAATATTAGAGCAAAGTCATTCGGTGGGTTGCAAGCAAATAAGTCACTGGTATTTGCGTATAAAAATAAAGCCGATGGAACACCAGAGTGGAATGTTGTGAGTATACGTACGGGCAGTTATCAAATGGAACAGATCAACGATGAATTCCAACGCAAAATCAAATCTATTACAGGAAAAGAATCCAAAATCGCTATCACAGTTAACGAACCAACGTTATCTGCCGCGATAGAAATAAATTCTCTAGATTATGCCGTCAATATATATCAGTCGTCGATTCGAGCTGTGTTAGGATGGCCAGAAGTTCCACCGTTTTATCAAGGACCACCAGAACCGCAACGCTGTGACTATACTTCAGACGAAAAACATATTTTGGAGTAAGCTTTATAAGATATGACGACCTGTGGGTGTATGTAAGTAAGAGTTCGACGCCTAAACCGGGTGCTGAATTTAATAGAGATGGAACCACAGATATATACTGGGAGATTAAAACATCATTAGGTTATGAGAATTTATTTCGTTTTATACATATTAAAAATGTATTTAATGATATTGCTGTCCATTACAATGCGAGCATAGATGAGCTAAGCACAAAATTTGCCAAATACATAATAGAGTACCCCAACGTGAGGAAATTATTTCACAGGTAAAACACGCAAATAAAATCGAGGATGATCTTAAATCTTCCAACAGCAAACTTGTACAGTCTGTTATTAATTCAACAGATATATTTACCAATCATTATACCAATGATGGTATCGAACACTCAATCAAACAAGAGTTTTTAAAGGTAATGGCAGTATCTGAAGCTGATTTACCAAAATTTAGATTTTACGGTAATCTTGTCAAAATCAGCGACATTATCGATGAATATTTTCCAGCGATACTAGAATCATGGAGAAAAATAGCCCCATCGGCAGACAAGTACAACAATGATCCCCACGGTGGAGGTCGTCATATCTCACCAGGTGTTGTCGCGATTACATCAACGATCGCAGTCAATCTTGTATGTGATGCTATCGATGGCAGCTATCAAGTAGACCTTGAAAAATTCAGTCAGGCCCAGCAGGGATACATTTCATATAAATGTACACCTCAAGCCCCCCCCCCCCGTATATTTAATTGTGCTAGAACCTGTCAATCCAGATTATCTACGTTGTCATAATCCGCTATTGTCACGGATATATTTCAAACTTACTGACCTGAGCGGATGCCTTCTTGATTTAAGTGGAGAATTTTTGAATATAAATCTGTATGTGCGTTCGTAAGTTCGTAAAACTTCAACGTCATCGTAGATCTTCAAAATCAGGATTTTGTACAATAAAAAATTCTTTATAATAAATAATATGTTTCTGAGTCGAAGTTTTACGAACTCTCATACAATTATTTATGTGGTATTATATAATGTACCAACGCGCGAGAGTTTTTATATACAAAAAGAGGTACTCGAAAGTGCCATCAGAACAATCTTGACACTTCCCCACACAGAAAAATTTAGTGTTAATTTACTTATTGTTGAATTCGGCGATGAAAAAATATTTGCTAACGCAGGAACAGTTAAAAAAAAGCTGCACCGAGAACATATTATTACAGTTGTATGTGATAGAAATCAAATTCTGAATTATGCTCATTCCTGTATTAAATTTGACAAGCTCAAAAAATATTAGAATAAATATTGACCGCTCTTGGGCCTAGTGGTTAGAACGTCCGCCTCGGATGCGGGAGGTAGTGGGTTCGATCCCCGGCCGAGTCATCCCCAAGACATAAAAATGGTACTAACAGCTTCCTCGCTTGGCGCTCAGCATTAAGAGGTTAGTGTTTGGACTAATCGGCCTGGTGTCAGGATAATGTGACTGGGTGGGATATCATGCGATGTGTGTGGCATGATGCCCCCGTGCTAGACATTAGTATAAACTGCCACACTGCAGACATCGTAGCGATATTATTGAAGAATTTTTAAAAGCTACGTTAAAAATCCAAATCAAACACACACAGAATAAACATTCTGATTCAGAATAAAAATAAAAAATAAAAATAAATATTCTGATTCAGAATAAATAAAAAATAAAATGTTTATTTTACTTATAGTCAGACATGAATTATTCCCCCTGTTTCGCACTTTCACTTTCACAATCCTATTCGAGTGACGTTGTCACCGCTTTCACTTTCACCAGTGACTTTGTCGATGACGAAGTCATTGGGTTTATAATCGGACATAATCTTTTTCAACTGTCTTTCACACGGACTCACTGTCATTTTTGTTTCGTATTCGAGTGACAACTCTGATCTAATTATTTTCAATCGCGTGTGCGAGTGAAACGAATTGTTCAACTTGTTTATCATCGACAGTAGCTAGTGAGTGTATCATTTCTTGTTAAGCAATTTGATAAACTTGTATTCTGCTGGTAATGTATATCTACCTTCGATTTTTCGTTTCTGCAGTGCCTCAAAATCACAAATGATATTTTCAGTATTAAGTTGTTCAGAAATTTGTATATCATCATCGTGTAATTTTTCAATCACAGAAATAATCGCATTAATATTTTCGGATATCATTATATAATAAATAGCTGTTTAAAATAAAAACAAAATATTTACACAACACGTATTTACAGTATATATAAACTTAATTCTATGGACAGCACAATACACAATCTTAACTAACTTAATTCTATGGTACAACACACAATCTTAACTAACTTAATTCTATGGACGGCACAATACACATACTTAATTCTATGGACGGTACAATACACAATCAAATCCCGATGAAGTCCCAAGATGGAAGGAGATGACATCTTCTATGATCTCTTGTATTTCGATGTGTCAACAGTTCCTTTTTGAATCCAAGAATAATAATAATCCGGCTTTAGAATTCCGAATAATTTCCAAATAATGTCTTTATCCAAGAATTTGAATGAACACTGTGATTTCCAGGGAGAATAAAGTATTAATTCCAAAAAATAGAAAAGTTCAAATCAACTGGCAACAGCAAAATACCTTTCAGCTCAGAAGGTATGATTTACGACTGAATTGAATGACTATAAAACGCTAGTTTTAAACGCAGCTTTAGATCACGTGACGGGGTCACGTGGTCACTTAGTTCTAATGTCGCAGTAAGACCATAGGCCAACTGACACGTACGCCATGGATGAATTTGATTCTACTGAACGAATCATACTATAACATTGAATAATAAAAAAATTAAAAAAACGTTGTTTATAACAGAGCTGACACGCAAGCAAATATGACCTTGATTACGACCAATGATTTTTACTCCGTGTTTATCAATTCTAAATCAAGGTCAGGAACTAGGTCAGCTAAAATTGCAATTTGCAATCATGACTTGTTTACTGTGAGAATAAGAAAAACAGTCAGAACTGAACTGAATTTATAAAAAGAATCAAATCCTGGAGACAAAATTATCATTACAGTAATATGTAATGCAATAAAATAAAACAAAAGAAACCCTAAAACTAACAAACAAGTAATTAAATTACATATACGTAACACCGGAGGATATCAATATCCTAACTAAGCCTAAGCTATTCAGCTTTTTGATGCGAGCTCTGGTTGAATCGACGAATAAGACTCTAATCAATCGTATCCGTGAAGACAAGAAGGAATTTCGCGACGACGGCGCTGCTCATGTGTGGTCAACATTCAGAATCATGCGCGACGTTGATGCTACAATGAATGACCAACGAGGCAGAACAATCATTCATTATCTCGACAAAGATACTTTTTACAATAAAATTTATTGTGGAGCTAGACGACACATGGATTATCCGTGACAAGCATGACCCTGTTCGATTACATCATGCTGGTGATATTGTAAAGTTGAGTAAAAATTCCAAACCAGGAGCGTTAACTGGTATTGAAAAAGCATATTATGAGAGAGATTATCCTGTGACGGCAGTTGTTTATGCGATGTATCCGCTGAATGATAAGCCTAGCGTTGATGATCTCAAACCGATAAAACTTTCGACGCTGAATTGTGTAGCTGAGCGACTTATAGAGCTTTTTACAAACGCGATACGTAGAAATTGTTTAACTGATTTACGACGTAAAAAAAAAATGAGTGGTCTGAGCGTGTTAAGGAACATGGCGCTACGATCAACGACGTTGCCGAGCTTGAAAGAAATTTAAAATTTCCGATAAGAGTGAAAACAATAACCGGCAAGATTTTGTACGAATCGAAGTATAAATCGAAAGGAGTTTCGATAGAATTCATTGATCATAACACACACGCATGGACGATGGATGTAACAATATTTCCACGAGATAGAACTGTTAAATTTTACAACGGTGATATTTTTGATTTTATAAATAAAATTAGTAAAAGCGATCCTGGATCTCTATGGTTGTTTCAAAGTCCCGAATATGGAAATTATGATCGGTTTGTACAACCTAATGGAGGTTTTTATCGTGATGAATTTCTCCGCTCGGAAATAAAAAATCTTGCGTTAAAATATACCGATCATGCTGAACAATTACTCAGTAATTGTTTTACCATTCCGTCAGTTGCTGCTCACTTTGCTCAAGAGAAAAATTCATGGAACTCGACAAGATCGGAATTTCTTGTTCATGTGCAACTAAGCTGCGTCGAATACGGACATGGAGAATTGTGGAATGCCAAATACGATTGTGGACATGTTATCTCAGTTGATATGGTTGCATGTTATCCTGTAAGTTTTCTTGGAATGGGAGAGTGTTCAGAACATTTTAAGAGATTTGGACATCCAACACACGAAATGACCAGAGTTGCGATAAATGGACATTTTCCAGAGTTTAATTTAACTGGATTTACACGAATTGAATCGTTTTCGTGCACGGAAAATATCCATCAGATTGTTTATGTTCGGTTTGGTCGTCATTTTTCAGAAGAATGTTGGAGCCGAACAGTGCTATTACGATATATGCTTGACGCAGGAATTTTAGCGTCGTTAACTGTAAGTGAAGCAATAATATCGTATCGTCCACAGAAACAAGTCTGTTACCAAAACCCGTTGAGGAAGAGAAAACTCTTCTGGACGAAATCTTTGAGCGTAATCCCGATGAAACTGAATATGAAAATAAACTTGCAAAAGATCTCGGCAGAAAAATAATTCGAAAATTTACTCAGGGTGGTTCATGTGATCATAAACGACATTGCTGTCGACTAATCATCGACGATGCCGAACTTGATTTTATAATTACTGATACAACAGAGAAAGACACATTTATCAGCAGGAATAATGCTTACTTGTCAGACGGAACTAAATTAGGTACAATTCGGATCTATAATGATGGTGACTCACCACAGTTTA
>JAECUM010006076.1:0-31242 GCA_016617855.1 Megalonaias nervosa
TTTTTTTTTTTCCACAATCAAGCCCATACGTTTCCGTATACATGTAGTTATAGTGAGAACGGTCCGCATTAATCCGTAACTGACAAAACTATTTAGATGTTTGTTAGCCAAGCCTAACCTGCTTTCGGAATCGAGGCTACGGGGTTAGAAGAGTGGTTTGTTGCTGGAGTGTGATTGTCTACGTTTGAGTGGAGTAGGAAGGAAAAAAAAACAAAACAGCACGATGATTTAAATTTTGCAATTGCTCAAAACTTTGGATCTAAAAGGTAACATTTTTACATTTGGTAATAACTTTGATACAAGATTATCCTTTCTAGGTATGGTCACGTCGTCACTGATCATCGTTGTTGTTCAGCTTGTCGGTCAGAAGTGACCAGCTTGGCTCATTTGTGTTCGCAGTTTGCAGGGAGAAGAACATATAATTTACTGTTAGATAACGAGCCATAGTTTATATTAGATTTCCTCATTGATATCCTTATCTTTTTATATTTTCAGTGATTGCAGTTTTAAATTTCATTGTCAGTGTGCCACATTGTTAACAAGTTGTACATAGATCCAATTACAAGTCGGTATTTGTAACCCAGGAAATTTCTTTGCGGTCATATGCTACATTTTTTGTTTACATTTCCCAGCTGTGTTACCACTTAAGTGTTGCATGGATTTTTTCCTAGGATACAGGTTATGCATATAAAGCAGGTACGATAAATAACCGTCATGACATAACAGCCAGTCTTTGAAATGTTATAGGCTGTCTAGGGGTTCAATGATAATAAAAAGAAGAATACCAATACGAATTTATTTATAGTACAAGTCACACGGGTCATGTATGCGCATTTACTCATTTTCAGTTAAATATAAATTGTTCTTTGAAAATCTAACATTGCTTTTCTTTAACCACAGTCTATTCAATCCTGATTTTTAAAGGATCTGCATTTTAACTGTCATCAAGAAACTTCCTGACGAAAATTATCGATCTCTGTGGTGTTTTACAATGGTGGCCATGTACTAAACTTGAGTCAAGAAAAGAGCACTTGGAGTGGAATTGACATAATATAGGGTAGTATGAATTTGTTTATCTATATGCGTAGCATTCATTGTGATGTCACAGCACGCAACATTCAATCCGGATTGTACTGGATAACACTTTTAGGTTCATTTAATCCAAAAATGTCTATGTACTTTAACATTGATTTTGCCTTATGCACTTCTTGGGGAGTCTAAATAATGACTTTCCAAAAGAATGTGGATGTATAAGAATCCAAATGAAGTGAATAATTGCCATTTAAAGGTATGTAAAATCAAATTCTTTAAAATGACACCCATTACTGAAATAAACGGTGTTGAATGCCTACATGACCCATGTGACTTGTACTATAGGTATGATCAGCATACAGCACAATAATACATATAACAAATTTAAGTCACATAACATCTGACATAAGACTGCGATATAGACAAAAGACAGATGTGAGATTAAAGCAGTACATTACTTAAATACTATAACACATGAACCAGCAATTTAAAGACCAGAGTCTATGCCATGCCATTATTTCTGATTAAAATAATTCTTGTTTGGTATCCACAAAAATGTATACAAAGAAAATACAATAATAAAATCTGTTCATCAGCCTAGGATGACACATACAAGTTTTACTAACTTATTTCCAGTGCAGGGTCCAGGGGTCTGAGCTTGACTAGATCAGGGCCTCCCATGGAGATATTTTTCTTTGCACCATGAAATTTTCCAAATTAAAAAATTAGGAGCCATTTTTCAGCCATATGAGCCATTTTATGCCATGATGCAGGGACTTAAATATATGTGTAATATTATATTGGCCCTATTTTTAATCTACATAAACATGACAATAAAACAGTTTTTACATGTTTTTAATACATTTCAGAGCACAAGATTAATTATTAATAAATATAACAATACCATTATATACATATATACACATGAAGTTCAATGTGTAGCATATGAAAATCAAGAATGAATAAGAATGTTTCTTTATAACTGATAATACAAAATACTGCTTAGTCTTTATGAACAATATTACTGACACTTCATCAATATCTGCCTCATTTTTTTCCAATACCATTTCTCAAAATTCTCAACACTGGGCCCATCAGTAGAAATTCTCATAAAATTTTTCAGAGTAGATATACCCATAGAATTTCGTAAATTTGTTTTGATCAGATTCTGGTGACTGAACATTGTGACGATAAATGATGAAAATAATTTGAAAATAGTACTTTTTATATTCAAAATATGACTCGGACTGCTATTGGTTAAATTAGGGTATCTTTCCTATTCAAAGCTGTTGTCTTATTACCTCTTTTTACAAAGAAACAAAGCAAAAAACAATTACTTACCTTTGTCTTCATTTGTCTTTGAGGTTGGTGTTGAAAGGGAGATTAGGTTCAGTGTTTGTGTACCCTAAAATTGTTTCATGTTTGCTTACGAGTTTGATCCTGTTGATCACTTTACAGTCAACAACTGGCATCCTTGTAGCGATAAATTTTTAATTTTTCATTGATATAAGTGACTTGTGCCCTTTACAGTCCTTGTAGCGGCATCCTGTGTTACTCAGTTAAGTTTAGACCACAAAAACGTGTAAATAATCCCTAAAACATTAAGCAGTCCTAAGTGCGTCTCACACTCACAGTTTGCAATATACATAAATTAACAACGTGCAAATGACACCGAGTACTTTTGCAGGCCTATTCAACAATAGAGTATATCCCCCCGTCATTCCTTATTTCCTTCTAATCACATTTAATTGCTTCTCAAAACTGACTGACAGCTTGCAGTTAGCTGCAGTCATTTTCAAATAATGTCTTACTCATCATCTACCAACAAGATCCACTGACTGCCGCAGATAGTGGAAACAGGTATTAAGTGGCCTGAGTTGCTTATATCAGTGAACATTTAAAAGTTTACTTTTAAAAAAATTTGCCACCAGAAGCCTAGCGGAGTCCTTGCTATAGCTTATTGATGTACAGATGGGCTTGAAAATCTTTCCTGAAGATGCTTTAGCCAGTACACAAAGTGGGACTTTAACTTTGTCTGGGTATATTTAGAACTTCTTCAAAAGCTCTCCGTTGAATCAAATAAAAAATTTCTGTGTTTCAAACTAAACAGCTTGGTTACCACCACCACCACCCTACCCCCAAATAATATTTGATCTTAACCAGTTAAAAAAATCCTCTTCTTTTTTACAGTAGATTCAATGAAATCTGAGCTGCCTATGGTGGTCACACTACTTTCCTATATAGATATGGTTCGAAAGATGAAGACAGAGTTGGAGCTGATGTTGCAACATCCTATGGTTCCATCTTGAGCTGGTTACCTGATAAAGCCTTCATTTTGACCACAGATTATTTCCATATTGATAGCAATAGTTACATAGAGACCTCTAAATCTAAATTAACACATTTCAACCCATTTTTGGGTTCCCTTTCTAGAAAGCCTTGCCAAATCGTAAATTTGACAGTTAAAAAAATATCCTTTATCTTAAAGAAACATGATTTGCTTATAGAGTCAGGTAAAAGTATTTGGTACTGTTGGCTATCTAGCCACAATGGTGTTAAGGGTAATGAATGGAAGATCCAATATACTGACTTAAAATATTACATTTTGGTTTGTTTGTCAGCAAAGCATGTGGAATGAAAAATCAGAATCTTCATCATTGGAGAGTAGCATTCTTCGTGTAAAACAAATTTGCAAAGATCAGGTGGTGGTGTGCTGATTTTATGTAGGAGACACATGCCAGATTACATTTAGGTCTACAGCTGTAGGTCAAGCCATATAATTTCATCACTGTTACAATAACATTTCCATAATCTGTTTCACTTGCATGTCAATACAGATTTAGATCCATCTGTAGGAAGCTTTTTTTTCTCTTTTCCCCATTTTCGTTATGGAAAACACTAGATTCTAGTTCATACTTCCTCAATCCTACAGTAATAATGGTTTGGGTTTTTTTCCAGGCAAATAACCTAAATGCCCAACAAGTATGTCTGGAAGTATGCTTACAAGACCAGTGTGAAAGACATGGATAGGGATCAGTCAGAACTGATTACCTCATCTGAAATGGAAGCAGGCATGACAGATGAAGGAGTTGCAGTGTTTGAGGATATGCAAGATGATTTCAAATATAGTAAAGATGTTAGGGGTAGGACAGAATCTTTGTCAGACAGCATCCCAGAATTTTTAGAGTTACCTCACAGATCAGGAGGTCGGTCAAGATCTTTACGTGTCATTCAACAGAAGAATATAACACTTACTTCGCCAAGTTCATATTCACGTGAAGAATTACATTCCAGCCTCAGTTCGCAAAGCAGTGTTAGTGCTGGAAGCAATGACACAAACGCAGACTCAGCTGTTGATTTTACAATGTCACCAACGTCAGAAGATGATTTCATTCCATCAGAATCAGGCCGTGCAGAACATATATCAGTAGAGGAAATGGTACAGATACAGAAGTGGGTTAGAACGGGCCAGAATGGTCTTTGTGTTGATGATGAACAGGCTGAAGAAAAGGAAGAAATTCTGTACAATGAACTTGATTATTCAAAATTCAGATTGCCTCCAGCTGTTATCATTAGCGATTTCAGTTGTCCTTACACAGAGGATAAAGTATTCAGATTTGTTCAAGGACAAGATCTAAGCACAGATTTCTTGCGAAGTTTAAGCCTGGACAGTGAAACAGAAACAAATTATAACAACTTAGGAATTCACAGGACATTTTCTGATAGCTCTATATGCTCTACTGAGTCATCCTTATCCATTTCCAACCAATCTGACCAGGATGCTTGCATGGATCTACTGGATGGCTCATTGGATTTGTTACCTGCAGTCCCTAAAAAGGTATAGCTGAATTCACTTGTGTGTACTGCATGTTTGTTCAAGGGTCATATTCTACATCAAATGTTCAGAAACAATTGCCCCTTTACATATATTATGAAGTCCTACTCAAGAGTGGTAACATTCTTGAAAGAGGACATCCTGTCTTGCATCAGAGCTTACTCTCACTAAAGGGCTTCCAATAGCATAAGCCCCTAGTGGAAAGGTTGGCCTATTGTTAGCTCTACAGGTTGTTGGCCATCCATCCGTTATCACAAGTTTGTTATTTCTACTCTTCCTGAACTACTTGAGGATTGCCATGTAGCTTTACGCACATATTCATCCCATGGTCTAGTTGGTCCTAAATGAAAAGGCGGGATGCTCGAGCATCCAGCATGGCCATCACGGTGATCATCTTGAAAATCTTGTTATTGCTACTTCTCCTGAAAGGATGGTCATATCAACATGGAGTTTTTACGAAAGGGCTTCTTATGATGTCTAGTTTGTCCTAAATCAAGATGGTGCAGATGTGATGTTAAATATGGCCACCATGGCAGCCATCTTGGAAATCTTGTTATAACTACTCCTCCTATATGGATCATCATATCAACATCAGGTTTTCACCACAGTACTATTTATGATGTTGGTCGTAAATGAAAATGGTGCTAATCTGACATCCAATATGGCCACCATGGCAGCCATCTAAAAATTCCTTGTTATTACTATTCCTTCCAAGTTGATAGTAATTACCAGAATTGGGTTTTCAGTGAAAGACTTCATGTGACCTCCAGTGGGTCCTAATTAGGAATTGGTGTTGAGCTGACATCCAATATAGCCATGTCTGCCGTCTTTCCATCTGTTAGCATAAGCTTGTTGTAGCTACTCCTCCTAAACTACTTGGGGGATTGCTGTGAAACTTTATTGCCCAGGGTACTAATTTAGCTCCCATAGTAAACCTATGTAAACAACATATTAAAAATTCACTAACTTCAAATTTCTGAATGCTCATGATCAAACCTATATTTATCAGTATAGACACATCCTTGATGACAGCTTCATTGTAGAGAAAACTCTACGACACAGCATTTTTTAGATGTCCATGTGCTTTCAGTTCTGCACCAAAGAATAATTTTAAGAAGGAGTTTTCCAAACTCAAGTCTGTAAATGGACTGGAATTCTATCAATAAAACATTGTCCCTACTTCTTTCAGTTAAAACTAGGACAACTAGGATAAGGTCTCAAAAGATTCTTTTTTCTAAAATCTTACTTTCACTAATATTCCTGGCCAGCAAGACCCATAATATACTGATTGATTATACTTGATTTTATGTTCACCCATTTCTAGATTTGTTCCCATTCTTCCTTATCATTTGTACCATGAGTCCTTTACACACACACACACATTCATCCCATAGTTTAGTTGGTCCTAAATAACTTTTAAGGGGGCTGCTTGGACATTTAGTATGGTCGCTAAAGTAGCCACCTTGAATGTTTTGTTGTTGCTACTTCTGAATGTATGGTCATCTCAACATGGTGTTTTCTCTAAAAGACTTAGTATGACAACTAGATGGTCCTAAATGAAAATGGAGCTCTTCAGAAATCAAGTATGGCCAACAGGGGCAAAATGGTACACCTGTCAAATGTTGATATGGTTCACAATACACTGCATATTATTGATATGTATCAGCTTGGAGGTCTTTTCATTTTTGGAATGTCTCTCAGTAAGATGGTACCGTTGATATGTTGACATGTTGGTAGAGATCTTAATAAGAAGTTATGGCCTAAGGGTCTAATTACCAGAGGGTAGGGATGGACACTGGAGTCAATGTTGGTGGCATGTACTGTAGACGTTTGTCGTTTCATGCACAGTAAGTGTATATATGATTATTGGATGAGGATCTAAATGGACTAAGGCCTTGTGGGTAGGGATGCCCCAGGGTCAGTGTCAGTTATATATAAATTTATCTTTTCATGTTAACGTCACTCGGGGTATTATCGGACGAATATTAAATGGAATGCAGTAATAAGACTTATCTGTTTAAGTTTTTCCTGCCAAATGGAATTAACACTAGCAAATAACCTCGATTACTATTTTGCAGCATCCATTTTGAACATGTATCACGTGATCATTCTGGGTCATGCAAAAAAGAGGCTCAAACAGTGTAAAATCGGACACCTCCGGGTATTTTCGGACATTTATTTGTATTTTTTAAAAAAAGGTTTAAACCCTAACATGTAATTTAATCAAGCACAAGAAATAAATTAAACAGGACAATGTAAATATTCAATATTTTGGTTATATTTATCATTATTGTACCGCCTGTATAAAAATTGCATAATGGGGTTTCAAATATATTAAATGAACTCTTTAACAAAGAGATTCACAGTTATTGCTGATGTCAGCACTGCCAGAAAGGTGAGTACTATTTTGTTTTCCACTAACCCAAGTGCAATAAAAGAAATCATATGATTTAAGCTTCAAGATAATCTTTTTTTTTTGACATTACTAGTTCATGTTTTATCAAGCTGGGGAATGTTATAAACATTTCAGTACATCTTAGTAATGTCTATTACACTCCTGTGTAAACAGTCTTGATGAAATGTGATGAGACGGCTGAAAATATTTAAAATGAAATTTTCACATAATAATAATAATAATAATAATAATAATAATAATAACAAACAAGTTGGTGAAAAGATTTAATTTTCAGTGGGGAGGGTTAATGTAGAGTATTGACATATTTGATTCTTAATTAATAAATAAATTAATTTAATTAATTAATTAATCACAAATGTTAGCAATGCAGTTTTTCTGGGAATACCAACTAAATCATCTACAATATCATTTTAAGTAGTTTTTGTCTTCTTTACAAGCTTAATTTATTTGAAATATTAACCAACTAGTTGTACTTAATAACCTGCTGCATGTATTTCAAATGTCCGATAATACCCCCTTCGGATGTACCCCTATATATTTGTCAACCAGTCAAACGAAGTTCAGTGCAAGCGTCAGAGTAAACATTCAGTCAAACACAACAAGAATTGGTCTGTACAATGTCGATTCATAAGCTGTGTCAGGCGTATGTTTTTTTCTCTGGGAATACAATAGTACGGTTTTGGAATTAACTATTTGAATACCGGAAGTGCTGCAAAAGTCACTCGTTTTCGTACAAAATAAATTTTTCACCTTTTTTACCCAGAGCATAGTCGTATTTCAAAATAATGGATGGGATGAGGTCGGATGTTACATAAATTAATATATTTATAGGTTACTACTTTGCGTTAAATAGTTTTACTAATTTTTATTGCTTTGTCCGATAATACACATTGACCGATAATACCCCAAGTGACGTTATGTAAATTTAGATATGGTTATTGGGTGGGGATCTCAGTATTTTCTTTTATGACAGAGGGACCTGCATTGGCACTTGGGTCATTCATCTTACATGTTGATTATACCATATGAGATATATGACTCAAGAGTTATTTGAAATTTAAGTAACATCACCCTATTCCATATAATCTCACCTCAAGAGATGTGATTAAAATTCTGAAAGTATTGGCACTACAGGGATGCAGAAATTTTGTCAAAATCAAGTTGTCCATGGACATGTAAATTGAAAATTCACTTGTCCATATATAGTTCCACTTGTCCATGTTTTCATATTTAAAAAGAGCAGTGGAAGAGAGGACTGTTAATATATTTACTTTTATTAAGTTGCACCATTTCAGTGCATGCGGTATGGATCTATGAATATTTCAGCTTGTCTTATTTGTGGACTTTTGTGGTCAGGGTCTGCAAATCTAACAAGAATGCATTCTTGGTCTGTAACTGCTGAATCAGTACTAGCATCTGAAAGGATGATATGAATTTAAGTTTTGATATTTTATCCTTGACGTTTTTCAGTATGAAATGAGATATACATTACTGTTGATGAAATCTATGCATGCATTTCTGTTGATGTGATCAGTTCAGAGTTCAACTCCGTTTTTGATTGAACCTCACAAAGAAATTCATAGTCTGAAAGAGATTATCTCTGCTTTGCTATGGCATATGGTGTTTAAACATCTTGTAACATTCAGTTTGGCTCACATTGTACTTATTAATCACTCTGTCCAAATCACCCACAACTTCTTTATCAGATTTGGCTTTTTTGTTATAAAATTTTGACAGACAAGTATTATACTTTGCACCCATTTAAGTGTGTTAACAGTCTTTCATTGTGATGACATGTCATTTTAACAGTCCACTGGTTTTGTCTGCAGCTGTGTAGTATCTCTTACATATTACGTAACAAGATGTGATTGTTCAATTGTTGTTGTCCTCAAGCCAAGGAAACTCCTGCTGCTAAGAATCTTTGAACTGCATTTTATTGCCTTTTTTTAATCATATTCCCTATCTCAAATCAAGTTGAGTTTTAGCCTGTTTTGATGGCTTTTTTCATTCATCTGTTCACCATTTGGCCCAGACTTTATAAGAAAATGATCCACCCAGATGCATTCTCTGGAATAGTCATCATAGCACATAATGGTTTCAAGGAGTCCAGTAATTGGCTCAAAACAACAGATTCCTGGGGTTAGTCCTATCCTCCAGCCAATGAAGTTTGTTATGTTGTCACGATCAAAAGATATTGCCTAAACTAGTGCTGTCTGTTTCATTAGTTGTATCCATAGAAACTGTGACTGGTTTCCATTTTAATTGATCAATTTCAGTACACACTGCAAATATACAATGCACATGTATGGTACTCATTGGAAAGTATGAATTGCGCTTGTGTAAACATCTCTCAGACAAAATTGGAACTACTGCCCTTTCATGTTACAGGCCACAGTTTACTTGGACACAGACAAGTAACTTTGCGAAAGTTGCTCTGTAACGATGAATTTCTGATTTGGACAATATGGACTATGGATTTCTGCATCCCTGCACCATATGTGCCAATAGGGCTGTCAGTGACCCAAGATTCATGTGTCAAACTCAAATAGTGTACCATAAGTTGAAGAACATTGCACACATACATTCATAAGTACATATACCTATGGACAGATTTTGTAACTATCCCTGCACTTTTAAAAGAAACATGGGAATAATAATTGATTATCACACTGGAAAGGGTAATTTTGTTTTCTTTGATTTTGCTACAGTTTTGTTGCTTAATACAGTAAATTTTTCCATTTGTATTACAAAAGTTATCATTTGTCATTGCCCAGGGTTCTCAATAGATTTCAAAACTGAAGAGTCAGTTGACCCTTGACTCCAAAATCTCAAGAGTCAAAATTAAAATCTCAAGAGTCAAAACTGAAATCTCGAGAGTCAATTCTTTTGAACAGTCATGAGCCCATAGCTGTGATTACTCGTTATTGGTGGAAATAAATGATGTTTAAGATTTCTTGTCTCGTGCTGAATAATGAGAAATACTTGTTCAGTATTGTTAGAAACATACAATCAGATTTTTGTTAAAGTGTCTCTCGTTCTAACTATGTGTTACTGTCTGTATATTTTGTATATGAAACAGGATTATTTTATACTTTATTATAATTTTAACTTCTCAACATGTTCTATTATGATCTGCTCAAATAATTTTATATGTAAGCATGTACCCATACAAATATGAAGGTTATATTATTATTCAGATATCAAGGATGTACATCACAGAATTGTCAGTTCATATTTCCACTCTTAAATTTTTTAATAAATTTTGGAGATTGACTCTCCTTCTCCTCAGAGCTGACACTGTCTGTTTCTTTGGAGTCTGAGGGTCAGAAAATTCATCACGGGCAGGTTGTTTCCGAGACTGAGACAGAAAAAATATACTTTGCGCAATTTTGATTTTTGAAGTTAGATGTATGCACCGAGTGTTATGTCCATTCAATTTTTTCTGAATGATCAATTAATTAAAAAGCTCAAGGTTTTAAGTTTTACTGATTGAAGCAAATTAATTGCCAAAGAAACAATCCCACACTGAAAACTGGCTTCGTGAAAAGCCATAAATTCCACTTTTGTCTTACTGATTATAATTTAAAGTGTAATCAAACAGACGCCAATATTTTATCAGAAATGAATACAGTGAAGTCATAAATGATTCAGAAGTTTTAAACAATCTGCCAAATGAAGCAAATTAATTGCTGATAAATTTATTCAAGTTGGTCCACACCTTGACAACTGGCTTTGTGAGCTGTCATGTGCTCCAGATCTGATCAGTTGGTCATACATACCAGTTCTGATATTTGATCAAAAGGCAGTCCATTATGTCATAATTGTTTCCTCTTCCTCCATCATAAACTTCAAACATAATATCAAAACAATTCAACAGAATTCAGTTGCACCTAAGTGTTAGCCCAGTTCATATATATATCTTCCATTGGTCCAGTATTATTAGCTGTCAAGGTATTCACTGTTCTCGAGCAGATGTCAATCAGTACCTCCTACAGTAAATTTGTTATGGACAGCGCACTCTTAGCAAGAAACAAAGCGGGAAGTGAATCAATGTGATCAAGATTGATGCTCCAGCCCTAATTTCTGTGCATCAGAAATGGTTCATATTTAAATTCCACGCGCCAAAACCTGAGGGTACGCGTCTGTTGAAAATATTAAGTGTGTGTGTGTGTGTGTCTGTGTCTCTCTCGCTCTCTCTCTCTCTCTCTCTCTCTCTCTCTCTCTCTCTCTCTCTCTCTCTCTCTCTCTATATATATATTTACTTATAAGATGAGTCCAACTGCAAACTGCACAGACCCAGATCTGCCATTGCATAAAGCGGCAGTAGATCTGGGTCTGTGCAGTTTGTTTGAAGTAATCAGTAGAACAAACAACATAGACCCTGATCAGCATTCCCATTATGCTATGGCAGATAAGGGATTTTGCTGTTTGAAGTTTAACTAAACGTACAAGCAAGTATATACTGCAGCACATTCACCGAGCTGTGAACAGCAATAACTCTGATCTGCCAGAAGATAATGCTCAGGTAGATCAGAGTCTGTGTTTCATGCTTGAAATAATATCAGCATAGACTGGTCTGTTTGGAGCATTACTTGATGGCAGATCTGAGCCTGAGCTGCTTCTACTTGAGTGCATCTGATAAATGAGCATATAAGGAATTTTTATTAATCAGTTGCTAATCTATGCCTGATGTGCAGAAGATTAAATTCTTGGCTTTGTAACTGATAAAAATCAAGTCCATCATGTATAGTAGTCTTTCATATCTGAGCCCTCTCATTTACCATGTTTTAAATAATAGTTTTGCGTTATGTTTTAGGTTACCTCTGCAGTGTTGAGGAGAGCTGTTGTATACCTCCCTCCCTCCTGCCCCATTGGTGTCAGTTCAGTTATATAGAAGCAAATTCATATGTACGGCCTCGGTGTATCAGAACTACATGTATTTCATTCTCCCCATGTCCCAGGGAACAAATTGGAGTGGGTTTTATAGCACCTACTCCTGATGATGATGCAAAGGGGGCTAATTTGGTACATATTATACTTGTATGTTATTTTTAAACATTCTTTGTTACTTTGCATTGAAGGTTTCTTGCGCCCTGTAAACATACCATTTTACCTGGAATCTATAAACTCTGTGCAGGGATATATGTGATAAATGCTACACCCTTATCACAAAAGTTGGTCACTGTAAAATATATTTTTTATGTTCTGCCAGCTTTTGTTAAATTTTTCAGTGAAATTTTGTTTATTTTTCAATCACTATGCTAGAATCATTAAACTAGGTAATCATGTGCATCTCTCTTTGTACCACACTCTGACAACAAAAAGGTCACTGTGACCTACATTTTACATTTTACTGGCTTAGATTAAGTTTCGCATGTAGCTCCTGTCATAACCATGTTTTTTATATGCTATACATGCTGTCCAGAATTCAAAATAATGGTTGAATAAGCTAATGTTTTTTTTGTTTACATACAAGTGATTTTCACAATGACCTGCTAGTCTGAAGGTGACATGACCCCACATTTAAACATGGCTTTGAATCATCCCTACCAATTTCTTATTGATCCCAGATCTCAAGTCACGTCAATATTTTTTAAAGGCTTGAGTGACCATCCCCATAGAGTCCTTTTATGCAGTATATTCATAGCTGGGACCCATGTGGCACAGACATACTCTTACCACTCATCCATAACAAGTCCCTTTCAGAAAGGCCAGTAAACTAAATCTAGCAACTTGGCCCATTCAGAATGGCCAGTAAACCAAATCTAGCAGCTTAGCACATTATAAAATGGCCAGTAAGGTGGCACTCTACAGTTTTGTATTTTACATAGGGTTAGAATTTTAAAGAAAAAGAATTCCCCTGGGTTTCCTCACTAGTTATACTGGCTATTTAAAAAAGACCTTGTATATCTTAGGTATTGTTCAAAGAACCTTTAATTCCCTTTATTTTGATGTATGATTGATGGGTGTAGTATGGGTTATAGAGTATACAGCTTGGCCTTACTCCAGATGTGCAGCTTTCAAAAAAGTGCTAGCTCCACTTGGTCATTTTTACTTCCTGAACTTCAGAGGTAAATTGTAAAAAAAGAGCCGATAACATTTTTTACATTTGATATATTAGGCAATTCATTCATTGCACTTTCAGAAGCTGGTATTGTCTAGTCTGGCAAAATTGATTTTCCCTATTTTAATAGCTGCTAAGGATAGTGTACTTCAGACAAATTCAGGCTGATTTTTGGATCGCAAGGGAGCAGTCATTTTAGTTAGCAGTGTGCTAAGATCATTTACATTTCCCAAAAGTACAATATCCAAAGAAATGTCAGTCACATTTCATCAAAGTAGCATAAAGGTATGCCAACATTCTCTCCACTGTGCATGTTTTAAATGCAAACAACTTTACCTTACATACGTCACTCTCTCAAAAGTACATAATAACTGGTGAGCACATAGGTATTATTATTGTATGATTTAATTTTGATTGTATGGCTGAAAAATTAAATTACAAGCATCAAAACAGTCCTTTTGAATAATTCTTCTGTATTTCCCCCCTCAGAACAGTATTTATTAGTGTCAGAGTCTCAAACAGGTACAGCCCCCCCCTTATGATAAAAAGTGAGCTATTTTAAAAATGTGCATTGCATTTTGTGAACATAGCAACCAGTGTTATTCTGAAAGACAGGAACATGAAACTAGCTATAATTATTCCTGATATGTCAACAATAAATTTTACAGTTTGAAAAGGGATGGAACAGGTGAGGTTCATAAAGGTCAAAGGGTAAAATATTTGCTTATTGTTTAATATGGAAGAAATCAAATTTGCTTTGTCATCATTTATTTTTTAATTTCATTGCAAATAAATGAAAAGAAACATTTTCATTATATATTTCTTTTACTTAATGCAACAGTTTTAAATTTAAGTTGACTTTATTCCTATATTCTAAGACTTCTAATTTCCCCATAACTAAGGTCACTACTCACACAAATATGCCTCATGGCAAATTATGTAAGCAAGAGCAAAATAAGCATAATTACCGGGATGGTCCTGGCTTTTAAAAAGTTGTCGCCAAAAAAATCGCCAACCTCAATATTTTCTCGCCAATTTTCAAAAAATGTCGCCACAACAAGTAGTGAATATTTTTCCAAGTCTATTAATGTAATACACAAAGAAAATTGAAAAAGATAGGATAGTTATTACTTTATTAACAACAAGCAATACATCTATAATATTACAAAATAAATCATTACATGACTGTTTTGCACTATTAAAATGTTATAGAATGTCACATGATGATCGGTCGCGATTTTAGAGCTGCTCACTTGTTGAATGCAGTTTCAAAGTCTAATTCTTCGCATCTGTACATGCTGATTCTCACTAAATTCACTAGAGTTCAGGTGCCGAGTTTATTTCTGATGTCAGTTTTTATGAGGTTCATCTTACTGAATCCACATTCACAGTCTTCAGTGCTGACATCTGACACCAGTAGTACTTTTACTAATAGCTGCCATCTTCGCTACTTCCATGGTCTTTGCATCCCGCATCACCATTAGTGCATAGGTATGAATGTTGTCACCTGAACAAAAATGCATTATCAAATGTAAAATATCTACTTTCAGACATCTAGAGTGTCTCGCTCATTTTTTTAAACAGAAACATCAGGTATTAAGCAAATCTATATTATGTATATTATTTTCCAAATAATAGTTTTGTAAGGAACTTTAATGACATTTTAATACTAAAATCCTATGATCGTACTTTGCAATGTAAGATAAGTGACGTATAATGCAACCCTCGATTTCATGGATTCAGTAATTAAATGCCTACCCCCCCTTTTTTTATGGCTAGCTTCACAGAGTACATCTCCATCAACAGTAGTTCAGAAATTTATTTTTGCCACGCTTTACATACTTTGCTTACAGTGAATTGCTTCCTAAATCCCAAGAATGATCACTGAATGCTGTCCAATTTTTTCTCGACAAGAAAACTAGGATCTCCATTCCCACCAATGAAACTTACGAGTCAACACCGGGCATTATTGTACCGTATATATAACCATTAATTACCATCATTAAATTAAAAGAAGGAGTGAAGAAACATATCACAGAGCATATGTGCCTCCCCCCACCCAAAAAAACAATTCGGAAAAAATTTGTTATTGAGTCCACAGGGTTATATGCATATACTAGTTAACAATAAGGAAATAAGGTGGGATATAAAATGTGGGAAATAGTTATCACATGCATGGTACCTTGAGACAACACTTAAATTGTAAACATAAATTCACACCCATTTTAGGCATTGTTAGTTATAACAAAAAAGGACATGGTTTATTTGTCAGTCAATTGCTAGTGCTTTCACTCCCTGTAGAACAGGTGGTTTCCTTGAAGTATGTCAAAGAGGTTTAAGTCTAACCTTGAGCTATTGTATAGAATATGAAATGGGGGCACAGGGGGTGGGTGGTAAATAACGGACTCCACAGGGAGAAACGGCGTGTCCTTTTTGAGAATTTCACATGTATTGGACCCGATAGATCGAAGAATATTTAGTGAAAACGATGCTTAAATATGCCGCAAAAAAACTTCCCAATGGTAGGTCCCAATCTGCGTGTTTTCGGATTCAATCTCCCGACTTGGCTTTTGAAAAGATTTATTTTTTGCATGACATGCTAGAATAACTGTACGGTATTAACTAAATTTATTAAGCGACTATTTGAATTCTTTGGAAATTAGTTAATTCTTTCTGTACATCTGAAACTTCAACACAGAAGGGGCATTTTTCGTTGGAACGTATTCTGATTTATTGGAACTATTGGAATTGATAGGACTTTTAGGAAATAGGAATTCATTCACCATGATGTAAGTTAACATAATTCTTTCACTCCTATATTTTGAGAAATAAATTAATTTCAATTGTGCAAAACTTGTTTGTTTTGCTATTTTTTGTTGTGTAATTTAAATCCCTGCTGTCGTAACATGAGATTGATGGCAAAAGTAAAAGATCAATGAGCAAAATTAACATATGTTACTTACCCCACCTGGAGTCATGCTTGGTGACACACTCATTCTTCAAAATATCACAGCCAGCTGTAAATGAATTGATGACTTATGCCTTGGTACATATATCACAGAACATCTGCTTTAACTTTGTATCATATGTCAGCCACAGATGCCCAAGCCAAGTTTCCAGCTGTCGAGAAATTTTCGGGAACTTTTGACCCGTTCATCATGATGTGGTGTTGCACATGAAGCATTACTACCATCACTACATGTATATTGGAGTGCCAGGTATAACATCAGGTTCAGTGACTGTGTTGTCTGATGAATTTGCACTAAATCCAAATGCTGTTAATTTTGTTAACTTACTCTAAGGATGAGATGATGAACATGGAACGTCTAACTTAAGTTTACCCATGATAATGTTGCACTTTTGAAAGTATATAATTCTGATTGAGATTTTTTCCATTTGCTTTGTATCTATACACAGCAATCATTACTTCAAAGGTAATCATTTGCTCTGAAGTTTCGGCAAAACAATTTTATTGGTATATTTAAAAAACACCACCAGATTAGCCATCGTTCAATTAATTGTAGCTGTTCCTGTTCGCGTCTTCAGAGGTCGGTCAATTGTAGGTAATGTCCGGTAGCATGACTGAGTGTATCACAGCATACAGTACTCAAACCAGATGTCAACATAAGTGGATTATGATGTAACAACGTACTGTAAAGATGGGTTTGTCAATATGAACAAAGGATTTGTTAATGTAACAGATAGATTAGAGTGCATTGTGTATCCAAGTTTGTGGCTTCCTTTCATGGTCTCTTTGAATTTCTCCACTCCAAATCCATGATTGTATGTACAAATTAAACAGCCAAAGAGGCTGTCGTCAAAAATATCGCCAGATGGTATATTTTGTCGCCAATAAGGAAAAAAAATCGCAATTTGCGACATTGGCGAAGCCCAGGACGATCCCTGAAATAGCTTATTTTCATGCATAAAATCAGTGTTAAGGTACCATTTTATTCAGAACATCATACATAATATATATGAAAAGAAGAAAAATAATTGCATACATTTTTATATTTGTTTTAAGGTGGTGCTCTACAGTTTTGTATTTTGCATAGGGTTAGAATTTTTAAGAAAAAGAATTCCCCTGGGTTTCCTCACTAGTTATACTGGCTATTTAAAAAAGACCTTGTATATCTTAGGTATTGTTCAAAGAACCTTTAATTCCCATTATTTTGGTGTATGATTGATGGGTGCAATATGGGTTATAGAGTATACAGCTTGGCCTTACTCCAGATGTGCAGCTTTCAAAAAAGTGCTAGCTCCACTTGGTCATTTTCACTTCCTGAACTTCAGAGGTAAATTGTAATAAAAAGAGCCAATAACTTTTTTTACATTTTATATATTTGGCAATTCATTCATTGCACTTTCAGAAGCTGGTATTGTCTAGTCTGGCAAAATTGATTTTCCCTATTTTAATAGCTGCTAAGGATAGTGTACTTCAGACAAATTCAGGCTGATTTATGGATCGCAAGGGAGCAGTCATTTTAGTTAGCAGTGTGCTAAGATCATTTACATTTCCCAGAAGTACAATATCCAAAGAAATGTCAGTGATGTTACATCAAAGTAGCATAAAGGTATGCCAACATTCTCTCCACTGTGCATGTTTGAAATGCAAACAACTTCACCTTACATACGTCACTCTCTCAAAAGTACATAATAACTGGTGAGCAGCTTAGCACATTCAAAATGGCCAGTAATTAGCACATTACGAAATCATCAGCTGCCTTTCTTTGGTTATTTCAGGTGACAAGGGGGGGGGGAGAGAGAGAGAGAGAGAGTTGAGACTTTCGTGTTCTTTTAGACAAGATGTTCCAGTTACCATGTCATTAGGCATGTGCTAATGTTATCTGTAGGGTTACATTCATGTAATTGACCTTGGCAAGCAATTAATGCTAAGAACAAATGTTTTAGGGACATGTAGGCAAGTATGTGTATAGGTAAATAAATAAATACATAAAGAAGGAAACAATTACAATTTCTGCCTTATAAAAATGTTGCCTTAAAACAGATATTCCTATGACTACCTCAGTTCTTCACTATTTTAAAAAAAACAACAGACTTTTGTTCAAAACACTGTTTCTTTAAAAACTATGTTATTTTTAAAATATGTAGCACTATAATTCTTTTACTGCGAGTCTTTATAGTATTCTGTGTATATCATGCAAGATTATTTCTGTTTACCACATTTGAGACTTCTAAAAAATAAACAAATTGTATTTACTTAATTCCTCTCTAATTTCTCCCTTAAATTATTCTCACTTATCATTTTTTATAAGGAAGAGTTGCTTTTCCCAATTTACAGGCCCTTCCTTGAGCCCCCCATATGTAAAAGATCTGATTAGAGTTTCATGCCATTGTGGTATTTTTCGGTGTTTTTACACATTTTTTAATCTTTGTGAACTTTGACATTTTTTTACAAGAAAATCCTTGTTAGCATAATCGAACAAAAAACAAAACTTTGCTTTGCATGTTTGTAGGTATATGAATAGTAGATGTCCTAATTAGATTTTGTATTATTATAGAAATTATTTCAATTTTTGTTCTGAATTTTAAAACTTTTTCAGACTTTTTGTTCTGCATTGTGCATTTGTTGCAAACACAGATCTCATTAAAAAATTGAAGTCATATATCTTGACTGTGACTCAGTTGCAGCCAATTTTTACTTGCTGTATATATGCATTTATTTAATAGTGTCATCTTTTGACTTGTATATATGCATTTATTTCATAATGTCAAATTTTGACTTGTATATATGCATTTATTTAATAAGGTCAGCTTTTGAATTCTTTTTAATAATGTCAAATTTTGATGTGCTGTATATATGCCATTATTTGATAACGTCAAATACAAATGTTATTTATATGTTGCAGCCAAGTTCTTGGATAAAAATTCGCAACATAGTAAAATCGACAGAATTTCCACAACATTTAAGGAAGCTTTTATATCCATGGATACAACTGGCTGGTCACAGGGGTGAGTAATAAAATAAGTTCTTCACAGATTCTTGTCTTTCCAGTATTAGTAGATAATCAGCTGTGAGACATACTGTATATTCTCGCTTATAAGACATATCGAGCTGCAAACTTCACAGACCCAGATCTGCCATCCCATTGTGCGCCAGCAGATCTGGGTCTGTTCAATTTGTTTAGAGTAATCAATAGAACAAATAACATATACCTGATCTTTGGGTGCATTATACCAGCAGATCATGATCTTTGTTGTTTGCAGTTTGACTCATAAGTGAGTAAATATGATACATCTCTAGAAATTGTTTTTTTCTGACACTGGCGATGGTGGCTGCTGTTTATGTATGTTAAGCTATAACTTTTAGTTAATGTTTTGAAAGTAATGTGCCATATATATAATATGCCATATATCATTGAACCTATGGGCGACAGTACCCTTATTGATCTTTCATTTGTGAAAGCAAGCCATCACTTTTTCATTGAATCAATTCAACATTTTAGACATTACACCAGAATGCTGTGTGGACTAATATACATTGATTTTCAGTTCAGTACCATATGTACTCACAAGTTGTGTCAAAGTGCAGACATAGCCACATAATGTGCCAGCAGATCAGGCTCTGTGTTGTTTATTCTTCTGATTACTTCTAACAAACTGTCTAGAACCAGATTGGCAATTCCATTATGCGCAGGTGGATCTGGGTCCTGTAGTTTCCTGTTGGACTTATAAGCAATTATATACAGTAGCTTCACATAGTTTTAGAGCATTATTATCCTTCTAATTATAAAGGCATGTGTTAATTTTTCCAGTTTTTTTTGTTCCTGTATGCTTTTAATGAACTCTCAATGAGCGGTTTTAAAAGGTCCTACTAGTGAAATAAAACTGATTTGTGGACTTGATTGCATTGATGCAGTTGGAAAAACTTTCAGTAGGTTTGACAGTGTATATAAATTCTGCAAATTTATAAATCCAGAAGTTTTATTGCTTGCAACGGAACTTACAGTGATAGAGAAATCCAAAATTAATATCATTTTCTAAAACATGCAGATAAAATGTTAAACATGTGCTCTCTCATACTCTTCCATTTGCAACCTGGCAAAGTCAGAAAGTTTGTGTTTTTATGTTTTGATGCACTTCCCATTAATTTGTGTTTTGACCATTACACTGTTACACACATGGTTTTTATAGCAAAATTATATTGTAGAGTAACATCATTATCACATAAAAAAAAGAGGTCTTTGGGGGAAATCACAGGAAGAAAATGAATTTAACATTCATAAAGGTGTGCTTGGTTTTATCATAATTTGGATTTTGTGAGAGTTGTTCTCTTGAAGGCTAGGTAAAATCAAGATACACTGTATTATAAGAACATTTTTATATTTATATGCAAATAATATTAGATTTAAGTGTGAATTATCTTTTTTAAATTACACTGTAGGCAAGCAGAACTATTGTCTCTTAAATGTACTGTTTTAGAACTACAAAAGTTATTTAAATTTTAAAAATTACTGTTAAGTAATATTGCTAATTACCATCTGATGGAAAAACAATACTGTGAAATAAGGAAAAATATAAGAACACTCAATTAAATATATAAAATAGAGTAAAAAGTTTGTTATTCTTGTAAATATGTACAAATTATAATTACAAATACCACATATGACCATCAGTGATGATAACTTTACATGAAACTTTATAATGCAGTACATTATGCTAAACAATGTTAATGATAATGTTGTCCACAGCAAGTTAGGATGCTATTAATTCAATAAATCAACCCACCCACCCCAATCTGTGTTGATTACTGATGGATGATTTGTGGGTCTGAATTGACCTGTTCATAAAAGTGGGGAATTATTTGCAGACAGTTCTGTCTGCAACACATGAATGTAAATTTTAGATATTTGCTGGTATTTCTTGCATCTCGTGAGCAACCATTGGTTGAAGGGTCCTTTTGGCAATTTGTTCAGATTATTTCCAGATCAAATCCTATGTTTGATAACTTCTAGGTCCACATGGAATAAGACAACACTATGTCCTGTGTTCATTTTGAATTTCATGACCTCACACAGTTGTTACCAAATACCTGTAAGCGTCCAAATTGTATGCTGGTGTGTTCCAGACAGATTTGTATGCAGCAAAATTGCATATTTTAATTAACAGGTGACATCATACCTATGAGTTGTCCATCAGTATCAACACTGAATTGGGCCGAGGGGAGGGGTGGGGGCTGATTTATGGTACTAGGTTGATACCATATGCCTATTAGCTGACAGAAAATCTTGTATAGCATTCAGAGTAGTTTGGATGTAAGAATTTTGTGACAATACTGTATCTGGATTGGAAAGAAATATAATTAATCAAATGGAGTTGTTTTTATGGTATGTACTGCTGTTTCAGTTCATGACTACTCGACTACTCCGGTATTAATGATAAGGTTTTCACTGTCCACATGCATCATTGTTGACATGTAAATAAATGTTGTGGTCATGATGTTATTGGGAGATGAATTCTGTCAAAAACTGGGAGTTTGTGGCACTGCTTCAAAATGAAGTAGTCAAAAGATATATATCTGCCAATTTTAAATCCAGAAGTTTTATTGATTGTCAGTAAATTCACAATGATACACAGATGCAGATTAATTTGCAATATTCGATATTCACCCAAAAACAAATGTATCACAATTATAGAAAAAACCAAACACGGAGAAAAGAATATGAAAAAACTTAAGCAGTTGATATATTTAAAAGGTCAGATTTCCTCATTGTTTGGAAGAATCTTTCTTGACTAGTGAATAAATATTTTCTGCAAGTTGTTCCTTAATTCAGGAATAGAGCAAGGTTGGGGGTATTCAGACACTTAAGTAGAAGTTATGGTATTTATGTAAATACCTTTTATTTCTTTTTATTGTTATGTTATTACCTTTTAGGCAGCTTCATTTATACAACTGGAAGTGGTTGTGATATTTATAGACAAATGGTCTATCACCTGATATTTCACCTCATTGGATTTATGCTTGATCATGTCTGATTGGACAGTTAGGGTTAATCTGGACATACTGTTGGGTCTCATAAGACACTTTTAGGATTTTGTTTTACAGAAATATTTTTTGAACTGGAACAATAGTAAAAACATTTGATAATTAATTAATTCACACACCAATAAACAAGTATGATGATAATTTGGAAAGTGTCCGGTTCCACCGACAGTCCAAATTCAACTGACCCTGCTATTGAGCAATGCTTTTTTTTTTCTTCGAACAGAAACAATTCTTGTGTGGTAAAGGAACAAGATTTCATTACCCTGTGTCATAAACAATTATTAATAGAGCTGAGAGGATGCTCATCCTCTTAATCGGAAAAGAAAATTTGCTAATTTTTTAACTTCTCTTAAAATTTGCATTCTTAAATTCAAAAGCACTGGGCTGGTTTAATGAGCAAATGCAACAAAATCTTATAATATTTTCAGAATAGGCAGCTACAGTGTTATAATGTATATAAAAGTAGAGTGAGTGGGATTTAAATTGACTGCTAAAAAACACAGTCTTGACTTTTTCTGCATTTTTTCTTCAAAAAATAAAGCTATAAATTAGTTCACAAAGGAGAGTGATTAATAATGATTCATAACACAGAAAATGGATGTCCTAATAGTTTCATTTAGCCATCTTGGTGGGGACTTAGTTTAAGTTGGGCTACCAAGATCTTCTTGTGGTAGCCTATCTAATTTTAAATATTCTGTACACTGCCATCATCATAATTTTATTATAATATGAAGAAATCTCTCCCAAATGTTCTGCTTAACTTTTGTATGAGATTGCAGACCCAGATTCACCACTTGACCGATGTTGTCAAGTTTTGGTTTTGCTGCAGGAGAGTCAATTTATTATAAATTTTTTTCTTTCACAGGAAATTTTCTTCTTGGAGACAAAGGTGTAATATTAAAGAAGTATGATAAAAGAGAACAACTAGCTTATTCTAAACTGATGAAGGACATTTTGCGGCCATATGTCCCAGAATATCGGGGTGATACAGAGCAAAATAATGAGCGATATCTACAGTTACAGGACCTTCTGTGCGAGTTTGATGAACCCAGTGTGATGGATATTAAGATGGGGGTTAGATCCTATCTAGAGGAAGAGCTGGTCAAAGCAAGGCAGAAACCCACGCTTAGGAAGGTAACTAACATTCTAATGCACAGTTATCTTAAACTGAGCCAAAGGAATGAATCCAGTCAATTTATTTTTGTTGCCAGCTTCAAGTAGAGTTTGCATGCAGTCAGCAGTGCTTGTTATTTAATATTTAAAATAAAATTGTTTTTTTACAGCAGATTTGGAGGAGGGGCATGCATTTTTTAAATTTGCAGTAAATGAAATGCAGTATAGTGGGTTATTTACACTGATGTAAAATTTGTGCACAAAAGTTACTCAGAAGGTTGGTGACCTATATTTTTTAAGCATTTCAGATATGGGAAATTTTTATCTTAGCAGGGACAACCAGTACAGCTCTCACTTGTTATAAGGCAGTAGTTGGAGTCCATAACTGCTGACTGCATTATGTATTGAAAAGACATAATAATGCAATAATAATAGAAATAGGATGAATGCATGTGTGTTTATTTTGGGGATGGGCAGGGGAAGGAAGAGGATAAACAAAACACCAATTAAATGTACTGTATTAACTTCAGTTTATTTTAAGTTAAGTATATTTTTTCACTTCATATTTGTGCATTCAATCTTGGCAGTCAGTATTATCATTTATTTGATACATCTGACCCTATGAGTAAAGTTAAAATTATTATGCAACACACACCTTTGATAAATATACTTGTCAGTACTTATTACCTTTACAAAGTAGAGGAGAATTACTATACTACTCCCATTGTTGCTGTCAGCATCAGCATTAATGTCCACATAGATAAAAATGTATACATTTGTACAGCATCATTGAATGTCTTGAATCATTCTTTTTTCTTAGGTCCTAGGCAACAGTTTGGGGTGGGTTTCATAGCAAGAAGCGCCTGGGAAGTGAGTTGAGGGGACTTAATTTGCACATACATGTACATCAGTTGTACATTCTTGGATAGTTTTTTTATTTAGTTAGGTTGTTTGCACACTGTATATAAATACTGTTCTACCTGGAATCACAAAACATGATAAGGAATACATTTCGATGAGCACTACACCATCATCACAAATGTAACTTACTGTGACCAGTGTTTCACACTTAACTGAATTTGGTTAAGTTCATTTCTTAAGCTCAGTTCATGCATGAATAATCAAATTAGATGATTGTATGTATCTCTGTTATTACCACACCCTTGCACCAAAAGGTCACTGTGACCTAATTTTTACATTTTTATGGCTTAAGGTAAGTTTTTACATTTAGCTTGTGACCAAATAGGTTAAGATGTTGTTTGTAGTGTATGACCAGATAGCTTTTTTTTGGCATCCAGTATACCTATTGTTATGCCTAATATTGTGAAATTCATGAGGGGATGTATCTTGATCAGTATTAAACCTTAATCACAAAAGTTGCTCACTGTGACCCATATTTTATATTTCACTGACTTGGGCTTAGTCTCAAACACACTGTTCATGTCATAGTTCTCAGGCTAGATAAATTGTATGTATCTCTGTTAGTACCACACTCTTGAAGCAAAAGAAGAACATTATGACCTACATTTCACATTCTGCTGCCTTGTGTTCATTTTCATTACATTCAGCTCATGATGACATAGGGTTATTTTGCATCCTGTTGTATACTGTTAAACCTAGAATCACAAAACTTGGTGATGCAGTGCATCTTGATAAGTACTATGCGCTTATCTTAAAAGTAGGTCATTATTACAAGTCATGCTTCACTGACTTTCATTATATCTTTTTTTTTCCAGTTTATTTCACAAGCACTATTCATGCAGGAATCGTCAAACTATATGACTCTACATCTGTTCGTACAACACCTTTACAACAAAAGAAATCAGTTGTGACCTTTATTTCACATTTTGTAGACTTAGGTTCTGTTTTTGTTTAGCTTGTTACCAGGTAGGTTTTTTGCACATTGTATACATGCTGCTATGCCTAGTATTATGAAACTTGGTATGTATATGCTTCTTCATGAGTACACACCATTACACAGAAAAGGTCAATATGACCTATATTTAACATTTTACCACATTGGACGATGTTTTTTCATTTAGTTCATGACTATATAGTTGTTTTTTTTATTCAACTGTATAATATTTGTTATACCTGCGGATTTTCTATTCTACTGTATGATATTGTTATACCTGTGAAAGCTTATCTGTAGTGGATAATCAAGGTAATTATTGATGCATCAGCTATGACGGTTCTGAGGGATGCTGAACTCCACATAAAAGTAGGCATACTTTTAATTTTTGGCCGCATGAAAATTCCAACAACTCAGTATGCATGTTTTTATGTCTGCAAATTTCTGTTATTAATTTGATCTGTTTTTACAATGTGAATTAAAATTAGATCTCCACTGTCCTACATGAAGATCTGACAGTGACCGCTTCAGGGTCATGTTCTGATGATCTTTGAATTAGCCGATGGAAATGCACCTTTCAAAAATGTGAAAGTGAATGAAATTGTTTGGCACACATTGACACTCTTCATTCACACTGCACAGTCTCCAAACATGAAGATATAAGACTTCATCAGACTAGCTAATAAAATTAGCAATTATGGTAATATAACCTAGGTCACCAGAACATGACACCTAAGCGGTCACTGTTAGATCTTAATATAGGACAGTGGAGATATGATTTTAATCATATTGGTATCAATCATGTAGTACAAGAGCTATCGAACAAAGTTCAAGTGATTGTATTGGGATAAGGTGAAGCTGCATAGCTTAGATCTTAGCAGAGCAGGAGGTTAAGACACCTGTTAAACAATTGTTGGTTCCTAATGATCATGTTGATCAAGGACTAATTAACTATATGTGTGTGTGATTTGACACCTTTGATAAACATTACTGAGCACAGTTTTAATCCATTATGCTATAAAATCTTACACAATGTTTGGAACACCTGCATTTTATAGTATACCATATTTTGAAAAACTGTGCCAAGATTTTAGAACTTTTATTTGTCGTAGGTTTATGAACTCTAATTTCATTTGTCGTAAAACAGCATAAAATCTTGTTTTTCATTGTCATGCTCAGATATATCTTCATTTTTGAGTGAATATCTTATGTTTGCTCTTCTGGTGGCAAGTTTACATAATAACTTTGGTGCCAACAAACTTTTAATGTTTTAATTGCCAGATACATTGTTTTAAATTAGATATTCATTGTCAGTGCTCAAAAACTCTGATAGCCCGATGCCTTTGGCCCCACTAATTTTAGATCATGGCTCGTCCTGTATTCTAAGTGATGCACCCATCGGGCTTTTCAGCAAAATTCTACTTTGGCTGAGGAAACTTCTGAGTGCACTGATGAAATTTGTATTTTCAAGATGTTGATGTACCTGCCATAACACGGTGCAGTCTAAATCAGATCACCAGTGTGCTACATGAAATTGAGACCTGATTTTAATCAAATTGAAGTATGGCGTGTCGTACTAAAAATATGATTTTGTACTCCCAAACTCTCTGCCACAGTCGTGTTTCAAGAAAACACAATTTTCAGTAATCTTCAAAAATAGAAAAAAACAACCCCACCACCACTTTCAGTATATGCTCGTGACATGTAGAATGTATAAACGGTAAACAGGCATGATTGGAGCTGATATAAAACTATCCCTGGGGCAGTTTAAATAGTGGCAGATAATGGTAAAGAGGTCAGGTATATACCACCATTTCACATATTATGAAATTAGCTCACAGTAGCTAGTGAGATATGTTTGAAAGCTGCAGTGGGTGAGTCCATTGTGCTAATTTGCATAGGCAGGTTCAGGAAGTGGAACAACCCATTATAGGTAAATCAAAGAGATGCTAGATACATATACAATAACAAAAGTTACTAAATACCAATGCCTTGAATGAGAATGTTTAAGCCATATGTATTATATTTTTGACAAGTTTGTGAACAGTGGCAGTGTTTCTTTTAAGTCAGATTTTACTGCATATATAAAATGCAAAACATGATCATTTCACTTGTCAGAATGGTATTCAAGTGTAAATCATTTTTTAAGCTGATCAGCAAAGCCCAACAAATATAAATTTCAAAACACTTGTTTGATGGAGTTTTACTTTGTGAAGCACGCCAACAAAAAAATAAAAAAAGGGAGGGTCTATTAATTCTTTACACATACTGCAAACAAGACATCAACATACATCAACTCGGTTCTGACCAGGATTCACTCAGAGAATCCAGAAGTTTTAACACCAGAACCATCCAGTCCCTAGTGAACACTAATGACACTTGCATTACCTTCAAACCTCTTTGAACCCTATTGAATTTATATTCGAATTGTAGCTATTGCAACATTGTGTGACAATATTAAAATAGGGGAAATTTTGGGCTTGTGGAAATTGGAGTCCGGGTTTGTGGAATTTCAGTCAGGGCTTGTGAGTCACCAAACCTGGGACTGTATCTAAAAAAATTTTCTTTGACCACTGATTGTCATCTTACAGTTTTATCACCTTTTGTGACTTTGGACATTGCTAATGCCAAGAGAGATGTGGTTGGACATCCACTAATGAAAAGTTGTTGGTGTATTTCTCTATTTTTTTTCTGACAAGAAAGCACAACCAGGAGGGTGCACAGAGTCAAGATTTGGTGTGACATGGGACAAAAAATTGCTAAGAAACCCCTACAAATTGCGCTGTATGTGCAACATTGTTGTTCACAAAAAGTTATTACTGACAAATAAACAAACAAGATTATCATAGATAAGGATGTAATGTTTACCAAATTTCTATATATGTACATGGTTTACATTAAGCTGAAAGGATACTGTTTAATCAAAATGATTAGAAACTCAGCCTTTTCCCCTGTCCACCAGTTAGGTTTTAATGTTGAATATAATTTATTTTACTTGTTATTCCCCACCCACTGAAATTTGTGTTGCATATAAAATGGGTCCTGTACATCTGTCATTGTTGATCCATCCTTCAGTTTTGTTTTCAAAACCATTCAAGATATGTTTATAAAAGTTGGTACACATACCAAACTAGTGGTTTTGATGTGTATAAAAAAACATTCACCTTCAATATTTTGGATGTTGCCAGGGAAACAGGATGTAAAATTGCCAAATTTGTCCCTGTCATTTTCAGAGCATAACTGAAAAACTGCCAGAGATCTGCTTATGAAACTTGCCATGCATAATAAACTAGTAGAATAGAGGTGCTTTTTGCAGTTATTAATTTTTTATACCAATATTTTTTATATTGTCATGAAACAAAGTTATTTAATCCTACAAGTGTCCATAAGTGTTGTTAAATTGGATAATGGGCTTGATCTGTTGTTTATTGGGCTTTTATCATGGGTCTAAAATTTTCAAGTTCCACCCATCTCATTTTGTTTATATCAAGAAATGTAATAATGTGATCGACTACACTGATCAGCTGACCTCTTGACGCAAAATATGTGCTGTCTAGGCTTTTCACATTGTGTAAGTCTCTCACACTCGCTAATCCTCCTGGACTGCTTGGAGGATTGCCATGAAATTTAAAACTCACATTCACACAGCCAATATGACTGCCACAGCAGCCATCTTGAAAATCTTGTTATTGACACTCCTGAATGGATGGTCATAGCAGCAAGGGGTTTTCACTTAAAAAAAACTTTATATGATGTCTACTTGGTCCCAGATGAAAATGGCGCAAACTGAAAATCCTGACACTGAAAGAAGCAAAATGACAAAAATAAATCAGCATGAGGGGGAAAAAGCCCACTAATCTTTTTAAACCTTTGCTTCATGATTTAAAGCCAGAAATATACCATAGAAATGTATTATTTTCTGTATATTCAGTTTGACAGTTTGGCAATATTTTGCATACGCAAGTTCTTCAGAGCTCATGAGCATGATATGAATATGTTCAGAAAATAAAGCAGTGTAATATTTCCAGGTAAATTTAGATTGGAATGTTATATTTTTTTTGTTAATTTCAAATCAGTTTTCTTCATCAAATGAATGTTATCAAGAAACAATGATCTTATTCAGATCCTAAACTATATGCCTAGATGACTTCCTGCCCTGCCGTCAGTATGGTCCAAAATGTGTAGCAAGATTGTGTAGAACAGTATTCTAAAAACAATCAAGTTCTGTACAACGTACATGTATAAATGACATGCTAATGAGAAATCTGGTTGGCTATATTTTATCCTGTTAGATGATACAACATTAAAAAAAAGAAACTTAAATGCCAGGGATTTATTTATCTGACACTTTATTATACCATATACACCTGTACAAATAAGTCACATCCATTGCAAACAATATAGACCTAGATATGCCAATACATGATGCAATATCAGATCAGGTTTTTTGTTGCTTATTTTACTTATTGGTCCTTACAAATTGTAGACCTATATCTATGGTGCATTATGTGATGGTAGTTCAAGGTCTGTGTCATTTGCAGTTGGATCAAAGTTATACATGAGTATATATGGTAGCTAATGCTTTTAATTGCCATGTAATGTATTGGATGATTGAAATAAGACATACCATATATGTACTTTATTATATATGTATGATATACATCAAGTTATGAAGGGCATATACCTATCTACAGTTGTATTTTGCACCAGCAGATTCGAGTCTAAGGCATACATCTAGATCTGCCTTTTTATATTGCACCAGCAGATTGGAGTATAAGGCATACACCTAGATCTGCCTTTTTATATTGCACCAGCAGATTGGAGTCTAAGGCATACACCTAGATCTGCCATTGCATATTGCATGAGCAGATTGGAGTATAAGGCATATATCTATATCAAACATTGTATAATGCACCAGCAGATTGGAGTCTAAGGCATACACCTAGATCTGCCATTGCATATTGCATGAGCAGATTGGAGTATAAGGCATATATCTATATCTAACATTATATATTGCACCAGCAGATTGGAGTCCAAGGCAGACACCTAGATCTACCATTTTATATTGGACCAAAGAAATTGGAGCGTAAGAATTTGCTCGACTTTTGTAATGAAGAACATAAACCTTGATCTGCTGACACATTCATGTAAAGTCAGATATGGGAATACAGTGTTGACTGTAGGCCACATGCTAAGTCATGTAAAGTCAGATATGGGAATACAGTGTTGACTGTAGGTCACATGCTAAGTCGTGTAAAGTCAGATATGGGAATACAGTGTTGACTGTAGGTCACATGCTAAGTCATGTAAAGTCAGATATGGGAATACAGTGTTGACTGTAGGTCACATGCTAAGTCATGTAAAGTCAGATATGGGAATACAGTGTTGACTGTAGGTCACATGCTAAGTCATGTAAAGTCAGATATGGGAATACAGTGTTGACTGCAGGTCACATGCAAAGTCATGTAAAGTCAGATATGGGAATACAGTGTTGACTGCAGGTCACATGCTAAGTCATGTAAAGTCAGATATGGGAATACAGTGTTGACTGCAGGTCACATGCTAAGTCATGTAAAGTCAGATATGGGAATACAGTGTTGACTGTAGGTCACATGCTAAGTCATGTAAAGTCAGATATGGGAATACAGTGTTGACTGTAGGTCACATGCTGAGTCATGGGTGTGTTTCTTAATGTTTATTGTAGATGGTTCCATTATCTTTTTTTAGTAGTAGAAGGGTTTAAGGAGAGCTTAGATTGTAAAGGTATTCAAAAACATTCACATGGAATTAGCAAAAAAAAATTTCTATCCAGGGTTTAGCCATCATGGATATCTTAAAGTATGAAAGAAATTGTTCTACTGAATGCACTGTCCAGGGTATATGTGTATCAAATTTAAATTTACAACAGAAAAACAGGCACTAT